>PVIC010006934.1:20491-52742 GCA_004025085.1 Thryonomys swinderianus
TTTGTAGTTCAGGCTGGCCCTGAGCTCACTATGTAGCCCAGGCAAGCCTCAAACTCAGCAATCCTCCTGTCTCTGCCTCCCGAGTGCTCGGATTACAGGCATGAGCCACCACACCCGGCACTGTGGTATGTGGCATTGATTGCCGGTGGGCATGAGTCTCCACACCCAGCATTGTATGTGGTTACCGGGGGTCAAACTCAGGACCTTGTGCTTGCGAGGCAGGTGCCAGAACCACTGAGCCAACCTTCCGGCCCTCTGATAATAGTTTTACAGGTTCTGTTTGTTCTTTTATAAATTAGAGAGTGTTGAGTGGGACTTCCAGGTCTAAAGTTGAGGCTAGAAAAGTAGTACGCAGCTTTATATTCTAAAGAGAGCCACCAACAATTGGGACCAGACACACCACAAAATGAGGCCCCTTCCTGTCAATCAGTACACCTCTGGGCAAGAGGCTGAACAATTCCCCCTAATTCTTTTTAAAATTCTTTATTCTTCCCTTTTTTATCAGTATATGTTTCTTATACACCATAAATACATTCATCATGGGAACTGGTACATATAAATATCACATCTTTACTGTTTTGACTTTCCCTTCCCCTTCCCTGCCTCTTCTTATCTTCCTCAGGCCCAGATCCTCTTCCCATCTTTACAAAGTCTATTTCCCTGTTTCCCATCATCTATCTTTTATTTTCTTCCTAAATTAAATCTCTCTAAATTGAGTAGCTGGAAAGGAGTCACAGAAGTCACAAGCTAAACAATTCTTGTGTTGAAGCACAGTGGAATAAGTGGGAGACTCTGTCCATTCTCCCATAAAAACTGGATGAAAGTGTCTTCACTTCTCTACCCTTAAGCGAGTGAAGCAATGCCTCCCAGAAATACAGACTGCAAACCCGCAGTGCTATTATCACCCCAGGGAGTCTGACACAAAGCAAGGGACAGATACTAACGAAGATATGGGGAAACTGGAGCCCTCACACAGTACAGGTGGAATGTAGCATGCTCTGGTTACTTTAGAAAACAGTTTGGCCGTTCCTCAAAAGGACAGAATTAAGGGGGGGGAGTGCAGGAGCTGGAGGGAGGGCAAGAGAATGGGAAAAATAAGAATCAAAATATATCATGTACAATACATATTCTCAATAATGAATGTGAAAATAATGTATACTTAAAATGTACGAATAAACTAGCTGGGCGTGGTGGCTCATGCCTGTCATCCCAGCACTCAGGAGACAGAGGCAGGAGGATTGCTGATTTTGAGGCTTGCCTGGGCTACATTGTGAGCTCAGGGCCAGCCTGAACTACAAAGCAAGACCCTGTCTCAAAAAAAATGTACCAGTAAACTCAATTTAAAATAAAAGTTATGTGATTCAGCAATTCCATATGTAGGTACACATTCAAGAGAATTGAAAACGTGTGTTCACTCTAAAACTTACACCTGAATGTTCACAGCAACATTATATTTATAATAACTAAATGTGGAAACAACCCAAATGTTCATCAATACAAAAGAGGATAAATAAAACATGCTCAATCCCTACAATGGAATATTGTTCAGACAGAAAAAGGAATGAAATGGAAAAAGAAAATGGGGTGATCAGTAGCAAAACTCAGCCTTACAAAGACCTGGAATCCAAACCCTCGAAAATAAAAACTTGGTGAAGAAAAAAAAGAGAAGCAGACACTGGGAACCAGAAAAGAACTGAAAGAAAAAAAATAGAAGCTACAGAGAAGTTGGGAAAATGGTTAGCAATGCAGAGAAGAGACAGAAACAATGTGGACTCTCCCTGGCTCGGATACCTCATAGAGAGAAGAACCTGGCTTCCCAGAAGCAAGGTAAGAATCCAGGGACAGGAGATCCAGGGGTAAACAGAAGCGGAGCCCACGGCCTTTGTGAACTGGAAAAACAGTGTGGGGTTTGGCTCTAAGGGGACTCTTTCTAGGCAGTAGCTGGTGGGGGATTCAAGTGCAGGTCCCTGCCACATCACCGGCCAGTGCCTGGCCAGGCGCCACTTATGGTAGAAGTGGATTATTTAAATTTAGGACTCAGAACAACTAAAAAAATCAACTTCACTTCAGGGCTCCTAATGTTCCTCTCCTATGGTGAGGGTGAGAGGCAGACACAGAAGACAGCTACAGTCAGAGAGCAGGCTAGAAAGAGATCCCCTGAGAACTTTAAATGCAGGCCAGGAAGGACACAGACCCCATTCGCCATGATGAGAATTCAGGCCTGGCTTGAACTATGCTCAGAAACAGCTAGATCTGAAAGTACCTCCGGGCAGCAAGTACATGAACCCTTGCCCCGCTGCCTCTAACCAGCATAGATCTTAAATCTGATTACCTCCCCTATCTACCAAGCTGAGCAAAGGCATGTCTCTGCATGGACATTGCCACTGCCTGGGGTAAGCAGAGGGCCCTCTGGGTTAGAGGGTGCACCTCGCAGACCACAGGGGTATGGTAGCTGGAGAAAGCCAAGACTTCCTGGTCTCCAAAACTGCAGATCTTAAAAGGAAAGCACTCATTCAAAAATACAGAGAAAAAAAATTTATTTTTCTGTTTTTGGACTCATTTTCATTTTTCTTTCTTCCTTTTCTTACTCCATTTTTTCTTTTTTCTTCTTTTTCCTTTTAATTTTTCTACTCTTTATTCCCTATATTATTTTCCCTGATTTTTTCTTTAATCTTTTATTTCTCATTGATTTTTCCTAATACCTTTATCTAATTCTATAAATACCCTTCTACTCTATAATAGAATCATTTGTCTTATTTCTCTCTTTCTCATCTCTCACTAATATTTCAAATTTTTTTGCATTCTCCCATTCCCAATCACCTATATCTTTAATAGTATAGCCATTAAGCTTTAATAATTTACTAATGGAAAACTCTATGTTTCCACTGTTGAATTCCTTTCTATCATTAGTGGAGGTATACTTACATATATTTGCTGTACATAAATATTTGGTTTGTCTTACAGTTTATACTATGTAGTTTTTTTTCTAAGGTTGAGGATGGTGCATCATTGGCTCTTATGGTATCTCAATATCCAGTTTTTCCTTGGATGATATTACTGTAGCTGATTTACTTGATATTGGCAGGCTCACATACTTATTGTTATTAATAAGTTTTCTTTGTATACCAAAGCCAGGACTACCTTTGAGACAATATTGTGGTCCATTTGCAGAAAACTGGGTGGTGGTCCAGTTACAGTACACCCTCCCCACATTAGCAGAAGTGATCAGACCTTGGGACAGAGCCAAAGGTCTACAGTTAGCCATACCCTGAGTGCATCACTAAAAGCAGACTAACTAAAAAGAAAGCTCCATACTAGCAACAAAGTCTTTTCAATATAACAGACCACATACTTAAGTAAAAAACAAAACAAAAGAGAAGACAAGGTAACCAAATGGCTCTCAAAACTCCCAACTCACCCCAAAACTGAACCATGGGGAGCTGAGAGAGAGGATAGAAAAAGCTACATGGTAAAATTATTCAAAAGACTAAGAGGAGGTTAAAAACAGATCAATGACCTCACTGGTACTCAGTAGGCCAAAAAGCCATGATCAAAAGAAAACTCTCCATGTCACATCATAGTCAAAATCCCAGAAGGTAAAAGAAGGGATGGAATCTTAAAGTTGTTAGAGAAAAGCAATAAATCGATTATAAAGGTAAACCCATGACAATTACAGTTGACTTCTCAACACAAACCTCAAAGCCCAGGAGAGCAAGAAGTGAAGTGTTTCAAGCATTAAAAAATAACAACATCCTATCCAGAAGTATATACCCTACAAAACTTCCTTTCAAAATTAACGGATAAATAAGATATTTTCATGACAAAGAGTACCTCAAGAAATTCATAAGCACAAAAGCAGCTCTACAAAAATTATTTAAAGATATCTTAGAAAGAGAAAATGAAACTAACAAAGCCAAAAGAAATCTACTAGAATGAATACACCAAGCAGGATGAACAGTTAAGCAGAAAGGGAGTGGAGGAGGAAATCGGCAACAAGAAAATAATGCAATTATAAGAATAAATGAATACCTTTCATCAATAACTCACAGTGCTAATGATCTCAATTCCCTGATCAACTGACAGATTGGCAGAATGGATAAAGAAACAAAACCCAGTGATAAGCAGTATACAAGAAACAATTTAGAAAGAAACAGATTAAAAGTCAAAGGATGGAAAACAATAGTCCATACAACAGGAACTCAGAAGAAAATAAGTGGAGCTATCCTTATTTCAAAGTGGATTTCAAGCCAAAACTAATCAAAATAGGTAAAGAAAATCACTACATATCAATTAAGAGAACAATTTAACAGAAAGATAACAATTATACACTTATATGCACCAAACACTGACATGCCCCACTGCATAAAACAAATACTACTGAACATAAAAACAAATCATATTAATACCAACACAATTATCAAAGATGAACCAAATCTTTGAATAAATGGACTTAATAGATATCTGTAGAGTATTCCAGTCAACAAAAACAAAATACTCTTCTTTTCTGCTGCACATGAGACTTTCTCCAAAACAGACTGCATACTATCCCATAAAGCATGCTTAAGTAAATGCAAAAGAGTAGAAATGAATCCATACATATTATCAGATTATAGTGTAATAAAATAGAAATCAAGGCCAAAGAAACCAAACTGTACAAACACATGGAAATGAAACAATGCCCTCTTGAATAATAAATGCATCATAGAAGAAATTAGTTCTTAGAATCAAATGACAGTGCTAGTACAACATATCAGAACCTATGAGACACAATGAAAACAGTCTTAAAGGGAAGTTTATAGCTATAAATATCCACACTGGAAAAATATAGTGAGCCCAAATAAATTAATGATAACTATAAGGTTCTAGAATAGTCCAAATTCAAAGCTCATACAAGAAAGGAAATTATGAAGATCAGAGGAGAAATTAAATGAATTGAGACTAATAATACAGTCCAAGGAATCAAGGATCTGATTCTTTAAAGAATAAACAAAATTGACAAACACCTAGCCAACCTTACTCAAAAAAAGGAGAAATACAAATCAATGCTGTTAGAAATAAAAAAGGTAAAATTACAATGGACTCTGCTGAGATCCAGAAAATTATTAGTAATTTCTTTAAGATCCTATACTCTAATAAAATGGAGAATCCAAAAGAAGTGGATCAATTTCTAGATACATATGAACTACTAAATCTGAACCAAAAAGGTGTGCAATCCCCAAATAATCCAACATCAGCCAATGAGACTGAAGAAGTAATAAAATAATAAAGGTATCAACTAGGAAAAGTCCCAGTCTTAATGGATTCCCTCAAAAATTCTACAAGAACTTTAGGGAATATCTAACAGCAATACTCCTCAAATTCTTTAATGATGTTTACACATCTGTGAACTATTTATTTCACCTATAAGTATGTCCTGACGGTATGTCCCTTTTGTGTAAATATTGTATCTGTCCTCTGGTATGAGAAACTAAAGATGTTAATGAGTTCTAGAATGTATGATGGATGTTGTAAAATAGAAAATACTCAAAGGGAAGCATGGTGGAGTGAGTAGTGAGGAAGTAAAGAAAAAATATGCAATGATAATTTTAAAAAGGAAATAAAGCTTATATATTTAGGGGGTGAAGGGTTGTGGAATGGGTAGGGGAATAGGAAAAAATGAGAATTAAATTGTGTCATATACAGGTACAAATTCCCAATATTGAGTGTGATCATGATGTGTATATACAATGTACCAAAAGTTTAAAATAAACTAAAAAATTCTTTAATGAAATCAAAAGGGAAGGAATACTCCCAAAGTCACTCCTGGAAATAGGTTATTTCCCTGACTCTAAAACCAGAAAAAGGCCCAAGCAAATAAAAAGAATTATAGGCCAATTTCTTCAATGAATATTGATGCAAAAAATCCTCAACAAGATACTGGCAAATAGAATGCAACAAATCAAGATCATACACCCTACAGATGCAGGGGTGGTTCAACACACACAAATCAATAAAGGTAATACACTATATAAACAGAAGCAAGGACAAAAATTGCATAATATCAGCTGACTAGAAAATGCTTTTAACTAAATCTGATGTCCATTCATGCTTTAAAAAAAACCTGAAAATACAGGTAACAAAGCATCCTATCTCAATCTGATAAAATCCAATTATGACAAACTAACAGTTAAAATCATATTAAATGGGGGAAAACTGAAAGATTTCCCTCTAAAATCAAGAATGAACCAAGGATATCTATTATCATCACACTTTTCAATATAGCAATTGAAACATTAGCTAGAGCAACCACACAACAAAAATAAATAAAAAGGATTAATATAGGAAAGGATAGGTCAAAGTATCATTTGCAGATGGCAGGATCTTCTACACAGAAGACCCAAAAAATTCCACCAAAAGACCCCTAGGATTAATAATGAATGCAGTAGCATAGTAGGATACAAAATCAACACATAAAAGTTAATGGCATTCCTGTACACCAACAATAAACTCACTGAGAAAGAAATTGAGGAAACAGTACCTTCCACAATAGTATCAAGAAAAATTAAATACCCAGGAATTAACCAAACCAAGGAAATGAAAGACTTCTACAATGAAAACTACAGTACTCTAAAAAGGGGAATCAAAGAGAAGATCAGAAAATGGCAAGATATCCCCTGTTCCTGAATAGACAGAACCAATACAGTCAAAATGGCCATATTTCCAAAACTTACATACAGATTTAATGCAATCTCTATCAAAATACTAATAGCCTTCCTCACAAAACTAGATAGAGAAACCAATCTTAGAACTCTTCTGGAAGCAGAAGAGCCCTAGAATTGCAAAAACAATCCTAGGCAACAAGAGCAAGGGAGAATCACAATTTCAGACTTCAAATTCTAGTACAAAGCTACAGTGATAAAACCAGAATGGTATCATTTTCTTTTTCTTTTTTTTAGACAGGGTCTCACTTTGTAGTTCAGGCTGGCACTGAGCTCACTATGTAGCCCAGGCAAGCCTCAAACTCAGCAATCCTTCTGCCTCTGCTTCCAGAATGCTGGGATTATAGGCATGAGCCACCATGCCAGGCACTGTGGTATGTGGTACTGATTGCTGGTGGACGTGAGTCAACAGACATGGTATTGTTGTATGTGGTTACCAGGGATCAAACCAGGGACCTTGTGCTTGCTAGGCAGGCGCCAGAACCACTGAGCTAAATCTCCAGCCCTTTTCTTTTCTTTTTTCTTGCTCCATTTCTTTATTGGTGCATTGTAGATACACATCATGATCAAACTCAATATTGGGAATTTGTATCAGTATATGACATGATTTAATTCTCATTTTTTCCTGTTCCCCTACATACCCTACAACCCCACTTCTTACATACATAAGCTTTGTTTCCCTTTTTTTTAATTACCATCACATTTTTTTCTTTGCCCCTTACTACTCACTCCTCCACTACATTTCCCTTTGAATATTCAGAATGGTATTTAAAAAAAATAAAATAAATGTGTGGATCAGTGGAACAGAATAGACGATGCAAAAACAACTCCAACCACATTCAGCTCTGTCTTTGCGAAGGAGCCAAAAACTCACATTGGAGACAAGATAGTCTCGTTAATAAATGACACTGGAAAAACTGGCTGTCCATATGCTAGAGGTTGAACCTAGATCCAGGTCTCTCACTATGTACTAAACTAAAATCAAAATGGATAGAGATCTAAATATTAAAATAAAAACAGCTGATCTGCTGCAAGATAAGGCTCTTGAAGACATAGGCATAACCATAGGCTTTCTGAGCAGAACCTCTTGTGCACAATAACAACAAATAGGATCATATCAAATTAAAAAGCAAAGGAAACAACCTACAGAGTGAAAACACAACGTACCCAACAGAAAAAATGTTTTTCCAGCTATTTCTCAGACAGAAGACTAACATTTAAAAAATATAAATGACTCAAAAAAATTACACTCCTCAAAATTAAAAGCCAAACCAAAAAGTGGGCAACTGAAATGAGCAGACACTTCTGAGAAGAAAAAGTACAAATGGCCAATAAATATATTCAAAATGGTCACCATCTCTAGCCATTAGAGAAGTGCAAATCAAAACCCATTAGAGCTGGGCATGGTGGCTCACACTTGTCATCCCAGCACTCAGGAAGCAGAGGCAGGAAGATTGCTAAGTTTGAGGCTTGCCTGGGTTACATAGTGAGCTGAGGGCCAGCCTGAACTACAAAGGGAGACCCTTTCTCAAAAAAAAAAAAAATTACAGAAGTGAGATTCTATTTTACTACAGAAAGAATGACTATCATGAGGCAATCCGATAGCAAAGCCTAGCCTACATGGAAAAGGGAACATTTCTTTATTGTTGCTGGGCCTGTAAAATATACAACTATTACAGAAATCAATATGGAGATTTCTCCGAAAACTACAAGTAGAAATTCCATATGAGCCAGCTATACCCCTCCTAGGTATCAGCACAAAAGAGTTAAAGACATCATGTTACAATAATACATGCACACCCATGTTTATAGCAGCCTAGTTCACGATAGCTAAATCTTGGAAGCAGCCTGTATGTCCACCAACTGATGAGCGGGTAAAGCAAATGTGGTATCTATACACAATGAAATACTATTCCACCACAAAGAAGGATAAACTAGAGTCATTTGTAGGGAAATGGATGCACTTTGAGACCACAATAGTAAGTGAAATAAATCAGACCGTAACTTAAATATCACATGGTTTTCTTAAATGAGAAATCCAAAATATAAATAAAGAGCAAAATAACAGATAATAGGGGAAAAGAGATGGATGGAGGGAAGAGAGTATACAGAAAAGTGTATAGAGGATGTGCTGGATTAACTAATGGTCAATTCGGAACACACAGCTGAACTGAATCAATGTGGTTCTGGGTGTGAGTGGAAAACCCACCTGAGGACTGTTGCCAACAGCATAAAAAGAACTGGAGGGAAAGGTTGTTTGCTGTCGATTTCTTTGGAGAAGCTTGCTGCATCCGGTTTTCCTGACCAGAATTTGACTGTTCTCTTTGAAGGCAGAACTCGAGTCCTCACACTCTCTGGGAATGGCTGCGGTTCTTGTCAGGGAAGCTCTGATCTTTGCCTCGAGTGTCACATCCTGGCTCCAAGAGATCCCGCCGCATGATGGCACAGATCCTTCACCGCTTGGGCACAGGCTTTTCTAGCTTCCACCCCTGGCCTCTGCATCTTCTCAGTGCAGATCCTCAATCAGACTTTCAAGAGACATTGCTGTGGGCTTTAAGCCCCTGGCTGGTCTCGTGAAGGACATTCCCTTGGGCTCTAGGCCTTTCGCTGGACTTGTACATGACTTTGCCATGAGTTCCAGGCCCTCGTCTAGGTTCTTTGGGTCTCTAGTATAGAAAGATTTCTTATACTCCTCTGTGTTCGAATTTGGGTGAATATTATAAAATAATCCTCTAAATTAGATGTCATATTAAAGCTATTCCTTTGCAAACCCCGACTATAGCAAAGGGAATATAGAGAAAAAAAATGCAGCTGAGAAAGAAGGGACAGGAAGTGGATGTAAAAAGAGCTGAAGTGTGCTGTGTACATGTACCAGTTCTACACAATGCATGTAATCGTTATGTACTGCAAACATGTACTAATAACAATAGTAAAATACTGACACATACTGTAACATATCTGAACTTTGAAAGTACTATACTAAGTGAAACATGCCAAACCCTTAGGACCACATATTATATGGTCTATTTATGTAAAATGTACAGAATAGGCAAACCCATTGAGACAGAAAATAGATTAGTGTTTGTCTAAGGCTGAATGGAAGGGAAGGTGGGAAATTAAAATCTAAGTGGCACAGGTTTCTTTTTAGAGTGATGAAAATGCTCTAGAAGCGATTGTGGTGAGAGTTGCAAAAATCCATAAATGTATGGGGCTGGGATTTAGCTCAAGTGGTACCGCACCAACCTTGGATGCACAAGGGCCAGAGTTTGAACCCAGGTACCGCAATTTAAAAAAAACAAAAAGCAAGCCAGGCATGGTGGCTCATGCTTGTAATTCCAGCACTCGGGAGGCAGAGACAGGAGGATTGCTGAGTTCGAGGTTTGCCTGGGCTACAGAGTGAGCTCAGGGCCAGCCTGAACTGCAAAGCAAGACCCTGTCTCAAAAAAAATCCATAAATGTATGAAAACCCAGTGAATTGTACACTCTAAATAGGTGAACTGTGTAGTATGTTAACTAAATCTCAATGAAGCCATCGCAAAACAAGAAGAAAAATGGAAGAGGAGAGGAAAAAAAGGAACAAGACAAGGAAGCATCCACATGGACTGGCTCCTGTTTAGTTGGCTGCTTACTGACGAGTCCACAGGTCCATCTTAGTGCAAACATTAGAGTATGAGGAGGGAGTTCTAAGCAGTTTGGAGGCTTATGTGACCATAGAAGCTGGTACTTACTCTCAGCCTGGAGTTGCAGTATGTGGCAGGACAAGGTGGGTGCTGGAACAGGTGGGGGAGAGAAGTGGGCCTACCTCCATGTTACAGTTTGCCAATCTAGAATGGACATATTTCCTAAAGGCCAACGGGTGTTAAAGGAGAAGTTCTCTGGGCATGAGCAATTAGGCTGACACCCACATGAGGATCACATGAGGACCCACAAGAGGATCACATGCTAGACAAAGGGACCCCTTAGCACAAAGTTGAAGCATACATCTAATAGTGGTAGCTGAGGGAGAGGGAAGAAAAAGAGGCTGAGCTTCATCTCCCCTATTGGGGCCTACAGAATAGAAAGGTCTCCTAGGTCCCTCTAAGGCAGTACTAAGCCTTTACTACATTTTTGAATCACCCAGGGATCTTATTAAAATGCAGGTTTGATTATGTAGGTCTAGGGTAAAATTCTACATTTCTAATAAGATCCCAAGTGATTCTGATTCCACTGGTCCAAAGTTAAATGGAATAACAGAGCTCTAAATCAGTAGTTCTAAAACACTTTGCATTTTTAAACATTACTGAGGATCCCAAAGACCTTTTGTTTATGTGGGTTGTAGTGATTGATATTTATTGTGTTTGCATTAAAACTGATAAATTTATATGTATTGATTGAGTCATTTTAAAATAACAAAGCTTATTACACGTTAACACAAATAACATTGTTATGAACAATAACTACATTTTCTAAAACAAAACTTAGTGGGTGGCATTGTTTTGCACTTCTGCAAATCTCTGGCTTAGGGGACAGCTGGATTCTCATCCACATCTGCATTCAATCTGTTGCAATATATTGGCTTTATTGAAGAATATCTGGCCTTGTGTAGACATGGATTTGAAAAAAGAAGAGTATTTATAATAATATTATCAAGTAATTATGAATACTCTTTTTGATACACCAAATAGTCTGTGAGAAATAACTTCTTAAAGGTTAATTGCAATGTCAAATCTGAAACCGTAACAGTGAGTTTTTCATATTCTGTTACATTAAAATCAATTGGTGGGTCTTGCACTTTAGATGGATCTTTTACATGATTCGATGACACTGGCAATTGTAAAGTATGGTTTCACTGAGTTATGGAGATATTGCACATGTCAGCACACTTGATTATACAGCTTCAAAAAATCACACTTATTAATTCCACTATGGATCTCACCAATCAACTCCCCAGAAAAACACTTTAGGCACTGGTAAGCTTTTAGGCACACAGTAACAGAGATAGTCTTCCAAACTTTAAATTTCTGCTTCAAAGCTCAAATTTCATCATTGACAACATATGCTGTCAATTGTTTTCCTTGCTGTGAAAGGCCTTCACTTCACTCATTTGCAGGAAAATGGCAGTCAAATACTCAAGTCTAAATAACCATAGTTTATTAGACATTTTTTCAAGTGAAAATACTGTTCTATGAAAATAAGAGGCCAGTTCAGCTCACAACTCAAACAAACATTACATAATCTTTCTTATGACAACAATTATATTTCAATGTGCAGTTCGAGGGCT
Organism: Thryonomys swinderianus; assembly: GCA_004025085.1. NCBI lineage: Eukaryota > Metazoa > Chordata > Mammalia > Rodentia > Thryonomyidae > Thryonomys > Thryonomys swinderianus. The sequence continues at coordinate 32,450 of PVIC010006934.1, forward strand.
TTAAGCATTCTTCTCATTTCCTCGTACAGAATAGTAAAAAGGCTTGTGATGTGTTCAAAGGTCAAAATTTAATGCAGTTAAAATTCGCTATTATTTTCTATTATTTCATCAAGGAAATTATTAATCAGAATTGGAGTTTGCTTTGGTTTGCTTTGGCTCAGTGTGCTGCCAAGATTGAGCAGCAATAAAGAATATCATGACTACCAGTACAGTTCAATGTTACTGCCTTGACTCACGCTAAGGCACTGGTAGTTTTACTCATTGGTGCTTTCACACCTCCTTGCAAGTGCTGACCCGGTGAAAAGGGCAAATGACATCAGAGTATTAATGCGAAAATAATACTGGTCTTGCAGAACAAAGAAAGGGTTTCTAAGAACCACTGCCTGAAAGAATTCACCATGTGCCCCACAAGAAACCAGCATTTGAAAGGCTTCTGTCAGAGCACAGAAACATGCCAGTGTGCATGTCGATAGACCATGACAGAAAGAGAATGACTATAGCAGTACTCTAAAATGAGAGCCCCTTGCACATTCCTTTTTTTTTTTTTTTTTTTTTTTTGAGACAGGGCCTCGCTGGCTCTGAGCTTATTATGTAGCTCAGGCAAGCCTCGACCTCAGCAATCCTCCTGTCTCTGCCTCCAGAGTGCTGGGATTAGAGGTACAAGCCACCACGCCTGGCACTGTGGTGTGTGGTACTGATTGCTGGTGGGCGTGCGTCATCATGACCGGTATTGTTGTATGTGGTTACCAGGGATCAAATCAGGGACTTTACACTTGCTAGGCAGGCACCGGAACCACTGAACTAAATCTTCAGCCCCCCCCCTCCCCTGCTCCTTTCACCATCCTGCAAATTTATGTGCTAGGTAAAGAGACCCTGAAAGATGTCTTAGAGCCAGACTAGGCCACTACGATTCCGCTCAACCTTGGGCAAGGAGAGGAAATGAGGTTGAAATCAAAGATGAGACTGAGATCTTTTAAACTGGACTAGATTTTTAATAATCAAAGTGACCAGAAAGTTAAAAAATCTGCTCAAAATGTTATCAAGAAAACAAGAAGGGCAATAAGAGAGAGCACAGTTGGAAGCAAGGATTAAAGCTGAATAAAACACTTTCATGTTTTTATCCCCACCAAGTTGAGTCTCTTCACTAAACAGTTATGTCTAGTCCCTGGTGCATATATAATGCATATATATAAGAGCTATTTGAAAAGCTCTCTATGTAACATGTCATATTTTTTCCTCCTTGTCCACATCATACCATTCTTCTGTTCAACAAAGTTTGATTGAATACCTACTGTGCCAGGTACTCTTCAAAGGGCTTGGGAAAAACCAGTGAAAAAACATATGCAGACTTGTTGGTAGACCTTACATTTCTAATTACTACTTTATAAACATTTTCCTTCAATTATCCATACAGGCTCAGCTACAAAGCATGCTGGGATCTTGTAGCAACATAGTTCAGTAAGGCTTAGCTAAATGTTACAAATGCTCCATAGGCTAGTCCCAAGAAACATGACCGGCAATCTATAACAGAATGTTCCAGAGCCTGTACAGCTGGCTTCATCAGTCAAGGTTATCTGATAATCTACTGGGCAGGAGTCCAAGAGCAGAAATGCTGAGCAGGATCAGTTAAGAGTGGTGGCATCTTGATTTCAGTGGGATCTAGGAAGATTCCAATACCAACCAGTAGCTAGAGACAACAGGGATTGTCCGACTCTTCAAGAAAGGGCTGGGGAAGGATTGGTAGGGCTAAGATCTTGGTCAAATTAATTGGTGTTCACTTGAAAACTTTAGTAACAGAAATAAAAATCTGCTCATAGGCTGAAATGCACAGTCCAAACTGGATTCAAGACAAAGGATGATTCCATGCATAAAGTCACTTCTATCTGCAGAGCATTTTGAAAACCTGTTCCAGGGCCAATTCAAGACCATTGGAGGCTCTAAAGCCTGAAAAAAACAAGTAATGTAGAATAAAAATAACATTATACCAGAAAATAAGTGTAATGAAATCCAACATTGTTTTACTTTTTCCCATAATGTCTCCTTCAAAGTTGTCTCTTGATAACCAACTCCTTCAGTTAGATGTGTGTCCATAAGCATGTCCACACGTGTGCACACATTTACCATAATCTCTGTTAGTCTGTTTTAGGGTTTATTTACACTGGCATATCCCCAGCCTAACAAAAAGAGATCAAGGGCATACAAATAAATCTCTGGTTTCAGGTGATTAATCTTAAATATACCCTCAGTCTTATTACCTTACCTTCAGCCCACTTGACTTTATTTTGTCTCAGCACTTCCAATTTGTGACCCAACTGCCCTACTGCTCTAAAACTTAGCAGCCCTATTTCATTTCTGAACTTTTTTCTCCACTTGTAGTGCTCTTTTGGCACAGATCTTTCAGAGATTTCCCCTTCATCTTTAAGTCGCCTTTATACACTCTGACTTCCTAGGTCTCCCTGGCACAATCAGGCTTTCCACTCCATGCCAGCTGGCACCCTGGAAGAAACAGACATGAGATTTGAGGAAAATGAAGGCTCTAAAAATGTTAAACCAGTAAAAACGCTATGAACCTTACATTTAATAATCAGAACAGAGCTTCTAACAATATAGCCTCTCAAAAATGTCATATGTTGGGCTGGGGATGTAGCACACTAGCATTGTGCCTGCCTGGCAAGCATAAGGTTCTGAGTTCAATCCCTGGTACTGCAAAAAAAAAAAAGCCATATGTTATGCCATGTGTATTGAATCATCCTAGGGTATTTCTGAAAAGTGCAGAGTACCTCATGCCAAGAAAGGTCAAGTTCCTCCAGAAGCAGACAAGAATTGAATTGCAGAAAGTGGATTTGAGATAGTCCCAGTGAGCACTAATAAGGGAGTGGGGAAGTGAGACAGAAAGGAGAAAGCAACTTTTAAGAAGTGTGATCTCAAATCAGTTACTATTGTGGGCAGCTGTAGCTTAATCCCATTGGTAACTTAAAAGATGATACAGTACACACATCTTATAATTATGCCACTAAAGAACAGAAATTGAGTGCAAGGACAGCAAGTCCCTTCTGTTATGAGTTGAAGTTGTACTTGAGTTGAAATAATTCCCTGAAACTTCCCCCTACAAAATGAGAAATCTTGGGCCAAAACAAAAACTAATGCAGGTTCTGGGAGCTGGAGGTCAGGCTGGGGCACACTGAAATTGAAAGGGCTAAAGAAACATGGGTGGTGTGCTAACGTTATTTGCTGCACCATCTACAACATGTCTAAGAAAGACTAGAATCTACAGTTTGAACAAGCTCTTCACACTAGAGCTGGAGAATACAGAATATTAAGAAAAAATATAAGTGAGTTTGATTTCCAACTTCCTACAGATTTGTGTGAATAAGAAGCCAGCTTCATTAAATCAATCTTCCCCCACCCCAAAAAATATAAATTTACCAAACTCTTTTTCCTATGATGAAAGCATAAAATTTGAATCTATCACTCACCATTATAATCCTTGGGCTGAATTGTCATTTTGTAGCAAAGGAGCTATTTTAGACAAACCTTGTGAACTTAAATAGAGAAAGTGATTCATTGGCATGTAAGGTTTGTTTCATGTTGATGTCAGGATGGAGAAATCAGATGGTGCTAAATGTTCTCTCAGGTCAATACTTGATGACTTCATAGCTTTCATGAGCATTCTTAATGGTTCAACATTTAGCACTCAAGTCAAGGAGCCTTTTGCCAGCTCTTTGTGGAGGGGGAGGTCAGGGGAGATGGTATGAAAAGTTTTTTTCAAAAGGTTAGTGAATGCACTAGGGCATGGATTTCATTACATGATCACATAACACTGAGTAGCAGAACATATAGTGGGCAGTCTAAAAATAATTACTTCTCAGATGTCAATTAACCAGAAGTTGGCCATGAGTTGGGCTTTGGAAATGTGAAGCTAAGATCTAAGAGTAAGAGCTCATGTGACCCTGGGCTTCAGTAAGGCTTTGGGTTGGAAGATAATAAAATCAAATTCCTGCTACTGCAGTTCTCACTTTCCCTTCCTCTTCTCTGTCACCATCCCCCACTTATGCCAACAAGAGCTACAGGGGCTAATAAGGGGCTTTCATCATCCTTCATTGATATAGTCAAAAGCCATCTTGGGCATGTTAAATGGCAAAGTAGATTATAACTAAAGATTATCTATAGTGGGTGCCATACTCTTTCTAAAATATTGCCCAGGCTAGAAAAGTGAAGGGACTTGAACAGAGATCAAGGGAAGGAAAAGGAACTAGCCCAGAGTGTGGAGCTGCAGTTTCTCCTAAAAGCCAGTCCGAAATGGTTGGGGGAGGCAGGGAAGGAGAGTGTCTGCAACTGAATAAGGTGTCCTGAGCTTCTGCCTTCAGCCAAGATCTCATCACACTTTCTTGTCTTGATCTCTTGTCTTGTCTGTCTCTCCTCCCTTGCACTACCTCCAGGGAGAGTTCCTTGAAGCTCAGGACCAGGTCCTGCTCATTAAATTCTTTGTCTGGTCTACAGCAAATTCACACTGCATTTTTGTTGAGTGAATAAATTAACAATTGTTGTTTTTAAAAAGTGGCTCATAGTGTCCCAAATTAAGAAAATGCTCAACACACACACACACACACACACTCACACACACGCATGCACAATGACACTTACATGTCAAAGTGATGGGCCCAAATGAAGGAGCTCCCAGTGGCCAAAGCTGGAACAGGCTGAACAGCAAAATAATTAAAATAGAAATGGATTATAACCTAAAGTATAAAATAAATATTTATGAATCAGTACTGATATAAATAATGATTGAATAAATTACTACATGAGGAAGAAGAAAAAGTCTCCCATGCAGAAGTATTACGAAGAAATTTTGTAGATACTCCATCCCAAAGGAACTGGAGCATAACTCCCCACTCCTTAAGTGTGGCTGCATGTAGTGACTGCTTGCCAAAGAATACAGAATGAAATACAGGGGAAAGAGTATCTCTACAGTGGAGAAAACTGTAGCCCTACATCAGCAAAGTAATCAAGGTTAACATAGCCGGGCGTGGTGGCTCCCGCCTGTAATCCCAGCACTCGGGAGGCAGAGGCAGGAGGATTGCTGAGTTTGAGGCTTGCCTGGGCTACATAGTGAGCTTGAAGCCAGCCTGAACTACAAAGCGAGACCCTGTCTCAAAAAGGAAAAAAAAAAAGGTTAACATCAAAAATCATAAATCATCTTGCTGCTAGCACACACCCTTCATGTTATATGATGAAAATAGCATTTTGCCTCTGGTGTTGCTCTCAAAAGCCTGTGACCCCAGCCCAAACTTGAGAAAAACATGGGACAAATTCCAATGAAAGGACATCCTATGAAAATATCTGACTGTCAAGGTCTCAAAACCAAGAAAAGTGTGAGTAACTGTCACACCTAAGAAGAACCTAAGGAGATATGAACTAAATGCAATGTGGTACCTTGGATGGCATTCTGAAACAGAAAAAAAAAAAAAAAGATTAGGGAAACCTAGGAAATATAAATAAAATATGGGCTTTGACAAATAATAATATACCAAAATTGGTCATCAGTTATAACAAATACACCATACTAGTGTAAGATGGCAATAATAGGAGATATCATATGCTGGGGTAAGGAGCAGTAAGTGTAATATATGAGATCTACAATGGTACCTCAGGTGAGGAATTTAATTCCTTCCACAGTTGTGGTCACAAATCAAGTTGAATGAGAACCTCATCAAATGCAAGGGTTATGTTCAATGTTGACTTTACAGGGAAATTTGATTTTCATCCAACTCAGCTTGCAACTAGAATCATGGAAAGAATTGTTTGTAAACCAAGGTACCACTGTATGTGAACTTTTGGCTCGACTTTTCTGAAAGTATAAGGCTATTTTAAAAATAATTTATTTTTAAGATAGAAAGGGAAAATAGATGGAAGCCAGCAGGGAAAAAAAAGTAAGAGAGGAAAGGGAGGAAGGAAAGAAGGAAATGTAGTTTGGTCCATGTTGGAGGTTATGGCCAGAACTGCTCTAGAATACCTGCTAGCTAATGTAAATGAAAACATTTAGATTCACAGTACAGACACAGATAAGAGACAGTTGCCCCCCAATGTGCCCTAGCAAGAATTTCAAGAGCCATATCTGGGCTTTGGACCTGAGTGGGAGAGCATGCCATATGCCTTTTCTGATTGTATGAGAAGTTTCTGGATGCCAATGTGCTAGACTTTAAAAAGCAATAAAGCCAGGCAAAATGGCCCACATCTGTATTCCTAGCATCTGGGAGGTGAGGTAGGAGAGTCACAAGTTTTAAGAACAGCCTGAGCAACTTAATAACTTAGTAAAACTGTCTCAAAATAAAAAATAAAAAGGGCTAGTGATGTTTCTCAGTGTGAAGGCTCTAGCTTCAATCCCCAGGACCAAAAAAAAAAAAAAGGCAGTGGAACCACAACTCTAGAATCCTCTGGCCTAGGAGACATTTCATTGTTTTTATGCTCCCTAGATCACAAGGAAAAGTGAAGCAAATAATGAAGAGCTGCATTTTCATCCCTGCACTCTTATCTCATGTCTTATGGCTTCTTTGGGGGAAAACAGAAACAAAATCAACCTCAGTGGGAGCTGAGTTGTCAGTGATGCCCATCACTGCCACCAGACAAGAACCTGGCCTAGGCACTCCCAGTTATGGACTAGCTTGGGCTTTGGATAGTCTAACCTAGTAAATACTAGTCTCCTGTTCCATCCTGAATATCTGCCTGCCCAGTGAACTCATATCTACTAAGGGATTTCTGAGTGCAAGCATGCTTCATATTAATACTACTGTTTACACAGGTAGGTGATTTCCCCACCAAGAGATAAAATTTGAAATTTGAGGAGAAGTTGAGATCACACCATTAGAGGCAGAGGTGTCTTTATACTTCCCCATTGTGGAGAAGGCAGAGTAAATAAATGGTGATCAAAGAGGACCCCCAAGCCTCTAGTAGTCTCACAAGTTCTCTAATCCACACACTTCTTTTTCCTTACAACTTAACGTGATCCCTGGCCTACTCTCGCTAATCTGTTAGAAGGTAAATCTCATGTCAATAAGAGCTTCATATAATAGTTGGTATAATTATGGCTAAGAGTCAGAGATCCACAGTGTGTTTCCAGTTCTGCTTCTGATTAATTAAAACATTTTTTAGCGTTCATACTGTCAGACACTCCAGAGTAGTAACAGCGTAGAAAATGCACATGTGTTTATTCCATTCATATTGATAATTAGCATTTATATGGCAGTTTGCAGCAAACATAATAACCTTATCTTACTGATTTTCAAAGTAACTCAAAATAATAAAAATAATCAAAAGAGTGCCGGGTGTGGTGGCTCACGCCTGTAATCCCAGCATTTGGGAGGCAGAGACAGGAGGATTGCTGAGTTCCAGGCTTGCCTGAGCTCCATAGTGAGCTCAGAGCTAGCCCGAACTACAAAGCGAGACCCTGTCTCAAAAAAAAAATAATAAGAATAATAAAAAGAGTTGTTACTATCTCTGTTTTATAGAATAGAAACCAAAGGTTCAGAGAAATTAAGCAACTGGCAACTAATATGACAAGACAGTTGACAGGGGCAGGAAATCTAGCAAATAGTTCTTTCTGGCTCTCATAAGAAGCAGAGGAGTAAAACTTTGGCTTAATGGTGTTTCTCAGGGTGCTCCCTTTATAACTTCCATTGATTGGGCTTTTTATTTCAAACTGATAATTTCCAAATTAGAATCAAGATCAAAAGTGAAAAATGAATTCACTTACTTGTCTAATATCATACAGCTGAGAAGGATCTCAGCAAACAAGAATCCAGATCTAATACTACAACAAAACTCATGTTCTTGCCAGTCCTTTCCTAAAGCTGCATTTTCCCTGGGTGCCATTGCTCACAGCTATAGCGTGGTAAGCATTAAATCTGTCCCCGCCACAGACTTTTTTCTTGAGTTCAAGATCTATATGTACAACTGCCTACTGGAAATTTCCACTTGGGTGTCCCATACAAACGTAAAGGCTAACAGTCTGAATTGAACTCATATGCATCCTCCAGGCTAGCCCCTCCTTGGGGACTTCCAGCTGGGATAAATAGCACCATGATCCAGTCTACTAGTCAAATAAGAGATGTGTGATTCCTATGACATTCCCCCACCCCACTGCCATGAGCAACTAGTAAACCTTCTCAAGTCTTTCTCCTAAACATATCTCCAATCACTCGACTGCTTCCTCTTTTTATCTTTTGCAAGAGTCCCCACTGATTCCCTTGTTTCGTCTTTTCCCGGTCTCAAGTTGTTCTCTGCCTGGCCCAGTGGCCCTACTAGATGTGACCCCTGCCTAGCTATCATTCTGGCCCCAAGACCATCACTTTATCTCTGGCGCATTACATTCCAGAAAACCCATCATATGTACAATCCATAAACAAACATGTACCTTCTACCTAAATGCTCTGCCTCACTTGAAGTCTCAGCTCACCAATAATTGTCACTTGCTCTGTGAACCATTCCACTCTCCCAGACAAAGCTGTTTACTGTCTCCTTTGTAACACAATTTTACCTTGAACTTGTCACTTATCACCTTGAATCATAATTCTTTGCTCAAACACCTGCCTCCCCCAACACTTGGGAGATCCTTGAAAACAATTGGGCTTTATCTATCTTTATATGAGCAGCACTTCACCAAGTGCTTAAAAACATACATTGAATGTATCCTGAAATTCGTTACCAATGATTTTTAGACCTACCGAAGGAAATAGAGCAAATCTAGTCCACTCAGAAAACTCTAATTTTGTAAATAATGGTACCAAGGCTAGAGATGATGTAACTTGCTAAGCTACAGAATGACTTGACAGAAATGGTAAGAAAGATATTTAAATCTCCTAAATGGATTCACTTCTTTATCAGTTCTCTTTCCATAATTTCTCATTGCGTCCAAAATTTATTGTGAAAAAAAAAGGATTAAGGCTGTCAGTATGTCTGCTTCCACTCATAGACAACGGAAATTACTAATGCCTTTCTACAACATAGGGATTTTATTTAACTACGGTCGAACACTGTCTGAAAAAGTGCTTTGACTTCAGAGATACACCACAGCTGAGATTCAGCAGCCCACCACTTTGATTTCAACCTCTCATTTTACTCTCTCACTTCCTCTATTGACTTTTCCTCCCATGCAGCCTGCAACCCAGCAGAAGCTGAAGGAGAAAGAGATTTGTGATTTCCCCTTCCACTTCAACTCCACTTAACTAAGGAGCAAACTATTGTAAAGAAAATAAAACAAAGGTTCCTGTACATCCGCATTAAAAAAACATTGACATTGATTACAAGTTAGAAAAAAAATAAAAGGGAGGTTCAAACTGGGAATCTTACACTGGAAATGATGACATTACTCAGAAATTCTACGGCCATCCCTATGTATGTACATAAAATAGCCTGCCAAATGCAGGAGGCTTTTTAAAAGTTCTGATATTATTTTAAAAGATGAAGGATACATATCACATGTTTAAGAAAACCTAGAGAGAGAGAAAAAGACAGACAGAGAGAGAGAAAGAGAGAGAGAGCGAAGAAAGTAAAATTGTGGAGATGGAGGAAGGAGTTGGAGATAAGTGGAGGAAAGGGAGAAGAGAGATTGAAAATAAGCAAGATAGTTATATGCATGTACCAATTTCCCCAAATGAACACTACCATTCTATATTGTAAAACGAACTAAAAATAAAAGTTGGGGGACAAGGTTGAGGATTAACTTGAAAAATAATAATGTCTTAAAAGGCAAGGAAAGGCTGTGGAATGTTCCAGACTTAAGGAGGCTGAAGAGAAATGACAGTCAAATGCAATACCTGATCCCCAATCCTGCATCCTACATTGGAAGAAAATATCCCATGAAAGACGTTATTGAGTCAATTGAAAAAACTGGAATTAGAACAAAAGACTAATTAAGTTTGTTGTGTCAGTATTAAGTTGATAATTCTGTTGTGAGCGGGTAAGATTTCTATTCTTAAGAAAAGCGTGCTGAAATATTTAAGGGTAAGTGCCCATAAAATGTAACTTAACCTCAAATGGTTTCAAAAAGCACTCTATGTGTTTGTATGTAGTTAGGTAGAGAAGATAGGTAGATAAAGATATAAAGAAAGTGAAGTAAATGTTTAAAGTAAATGAATCTTCTAAACATATATGCATGTTATTTGTATTGGTTTATTCTTGTGACTTTTCTTCAAGTTGCAAAATATTTATAAATAAAAGTATTTTTAAATCATGTCTGGATAAGATTTTATATTTGTAGTATTTAACAAGTTCAACTGCTACAACTCCCATCTATCTCTGTCTGCAGTAATCATGTCCCCAGCACTGTGCTTTTAAAAGCGATACAGATTAGAGAAATAGGCATAATCCTTTGTTTAAATACAGACATTTATTTCTAGTTCAAGGGGAAGGACACAAACATATAAAAAGGTGGAAATAATAAATGCTGAAGGCCAAATGAACAGAGAGGGCAAAAGGAAAGGCAAAATGGAAATTCAGGGCTTTATGGAGGAGACTGAATAGGAGTGAGGTGTTTGAACAGGAGCTGGATCTGGAAATGACCTGAAAAGATGAAGGAGCCCTGAGAGTGGAGAGTATGCTGAGAGCTAATGTGACACGGTGAGAAAGCACACCTAGTCACAATCAGCATGATTTGAGAGGTTTCCCTGGGAGCACGGTGTCAAAGATCCAGGTGGGGATGTTGGTTGGGGTCAACTCTGTAATGTAGATACCAGGAAATATCAAATTATGGAGTTTGGACTTAATTTCATAAACCAGGGGTCTACAGTGTCTTAGAAGAGCTGAGTCTTCTTTTTCCTACTTCTAGACAACACAGATATGGAGTAGGCTGTACTGTGCTCATGCAAGAACACCAAGAAGGCTTCAGTGTTAGGAAGACACCTCCCTCACAGGTCCCACCAGTCAGGAATCCATTTGAAAACAGAACTGTCTTTCAGAATTAATTTGGCACCTCCTATTCACAATTTAGTATGCACTGATCAGTTCATCATATCTTGCTTTTAACATATGTTTCCAACTATGTTATCAGCCACGCCAAGGAAATAAACTGTTAAAAAAAGATGGATGAGCTAGCCAGCTCACCCCGCTTCTCCTCCCAAGCCCTCGCCTGACAAGATAAACCCAAATTACAAGGCAGCTTCTAACAACACTGGCTGAGAGTGAAATCCCCAGCCATTGCCCATTAGGTGTTAAGAACGCCCCAAGCACCTCCTGCAGAAAGCGAGACTCTGACATGCTTTGAAAACCCTCATTCTATACTCTGAACATGAGTTTTAATTGCTTTAAAAAGAAAGAAAGAATAGAAAGCAGTAATTTTGGAGAAACATGTGTGAGAAAGAGGTTTGAAGGAGTAGGTGGTAGTTCATACTAGCTATGGTATACCGTAACACCAGTTGTAGTACACTAGTGTTACAGTATACCATAGCTAGTGTTAGTTACCATTAGAATAATTAATACTAACTACTATAATGAAACACTTCTGTTTCTTGTTCACTCAAGTCACAATCTAGTAAGGGTGGGGCAGCTTTCCTCTGTAGCTCTCTTGCAATTAGTGACTCAGGAATAAGGCAGCTTCTATCTTGTGATGCTGCCATCATAAAGCACGTGACCTCCAAAATCACCATGGAACAGAAAGACTGAGAGAGAAGATCACTCCAGGGTTTTGGTGGCCAGGTTCAAAGATGATGTTATCACTTCTGCCCACATGTCAGAGGCAAATCATGTGGACTCAACCAAACTGCAAGAGCTACTAGAATACATAGTTGTGCTAAGTGCCTGGGAGGAACAGATTGTAAAAGTCATGCCTTAGGGGTCCCTCAACACCTGACCTTGAGACAAGTTACCCAGATGGGTTAAAGGTGGTATATAAATGAGCTTTTGGAAACACCTCCTATTCTCTACTCAAACCTCCATCATTCCACTTCTTTCCAAACCATTCTAGTGAAACTGTCCTCCATACGGTTACCAGCAGCCTCCCACTTCAAATTTCATGATCTCCTCAAGTCCTCAACCTAGTCGTTGGTCAGAGGTTACTATTTATTTCTTCTTGAAACACTTTTCTGTATTCTGGGATCCTCTTCTTCCTAGTGCTTTCCCAGCTTTTTGGGGTGTTCTCACTATCCATAAAAATCAAGCAGATCACTCTTCCTTGGAGGCTCGCAATTGCTCCTGGTCACCACGCCCAGATTTGGAAAAGAAATTAGAAATGATAAATTCATTTATTAACAATTCTGCCTAGAATATGTGTTGAGAATTCTGAGGCTTTATGGTCAACTAGTTCTGTCTGCCTGGAGTGTGGGGAAAAGATGGGTTGAATTCACATATTAGTCAGCTCTGCTATAGATTATGCTTGAGCTGTCATTTTCCATGATCTCCCTTGATAAACTCGTCCATTCCCAAGGCATTAATTATTATTTCTGTACAGACAACACCTAAATACACATTTCTGTTCAAGACATACCTCAGGAGTTCCAAACCTATGTTTACAACATGGAGGCATGTTAACCTTGATATTTATTTTCTCATTATTCTTTCTTTTGTCTATATTGTGCCTATCACATAATGACTTTATCATCTTTCAAGACATCTCAACGTAAAACTTTGGCGGTAACTTCACTTCCATAATATCTCCTGATTACTTTTCCCTATTATTTATCATGGTGCTCACTAAACTGTATTAGAATTAGTTGCTTACTCTCTGTCACTCTAAAACACTTTGCATTCTTTGAATAAAAGAACCAGACTTCATTCATCTTACATCTTCAGTGAGAACTGTTTCTGGCATGAAGCAAACACTGAGTATATGACTGATGGTATATTGATATACATATATAATGTGTGTATACACGTATCATATATATTATGTAATTATAAATTACATGTGTTTTTCCTTCTTTTTAACTCTGCAACCCTTCCATCCCACATCTCCAATCAATCACCAAGTTCCATATATGCTTGTAACATTCACATAGAAAATTATCTCTGGAAAAACCCATCAAGATATAAAATACATCAGTGGTTGCCACAGGTTTGGATGAAAGAGAATGGAGAGTTACTGCTAATAGATACACGGTTTCTCTGTAGTAATGAACACATTCTGGAATTAGTGCTGAAGGGTGCACAGTCTTACAAAAATACTAAAACCCACTGAACTATAAACTTTAACATGGTGAATTTGATGGTATATGAATTGACATGTCAGAGTTCACATATGAAAGTGATCATAACAGATTTGTATCCTTTGTGTGCACTAACTTTGAGAATTTTTACATTGACTTTACTGGTACATTTTACATATACCTTGTGATCACATTCAACATTGAAAATCTGTACCTGTACATGACATTTCTTGATTCTCATTTTTCTCTCCCCTGCCCACCCTATCACTTACAACCCCCTATATACATAAGCTTTGCCTGCATTTATTTTACTATTAAATTTTCTCTTTTTCTTCATTATATTCCCCCACCTCCTCCCCTTTCCCTTTTCTCTTTGAATATTTTCTTCCTATTTCACAATATCTATCATACATTCTGAACCTCATTTACACCTTTAGTTTGTAAATACAGTATTTACTCATCTGTGTCTTATTTATTTCACTTACAAGTATGTCCTCAAGGTACATCCATTGAGGACAAATTTATCATTCTTTTGCTTAATTGATTTTATTGGTACATTTTATACATACGTTATGATCACATTCAACATTGAGAACTTGTACATGACATTTCTTGATTCTCATTTTTCCCTTTCTCCTGCCCTCACTACAACCCCATTCCCTATGTACAAGCTTTGTTTCCTTTTTTTACTATCAGATTTTTCCCTTCTTTATTTTCCCCTACCAGCCCTTTCCCTTTTCCTTTTGCACATTTTCTTCTATTTATTTCATGTATGAGTGATGCCCCCAAGGTAAATGATTCAAATTTATCATTCTTTATGGCTGAGTAATACTCCACTTTATTTTAAAACCTACATCTTCTTTGTCAAGTCTCCAGTAGATGAGCATTTGGGCTGTGTCCAAGATTTAGTTAGCTATTACAAACTGAGCTGCTATAAACATGGGTGCACATATGTCACCGTGATATGAATCTTTTAATTATTTTATCTTTTAATTCTTCCCCCTAGCAGGGGAAGAGCAGAGTCACATGGGACCTGTAATCCTAGCATTTTGACGAATCTCCACACTGATCTCCACAGTGGCTGCACCAGTCTATATTCCCACCAACAGTGCAGAAGGGTTCCTTTCTCCCCACAACCCTGCCAGCATAAGTTGTTGGTTGATTTCTTTATAGAGTCATTCTTTCTGGAGTGAGATAGGATCCCAGTGTTGTTTTCATCTGCATCTCTCAAATGACCAGTGACATCGAACATTTTTTCATGTTTGTTCACTGCTTTTACTCTTCATCTGAAAAATGTCTATCCATTTCAGATGCCCATTTTTAGATTAGGTCTTTAAATCTGGGGGAGCTAATTTTTTTAAGTTCTTTATATATTCTAGACAGTAGTCCTTTGTCTGAGGAACAGCTGGTAGGTTGTCTTTCAACTCTGTTGGTGGTTTCTCTTGCTGTGCAAAAGCTTTTTAACACAAGATCCCAATTGTTGATTCTTTCTGCTGCTAGTTGCTGAGGTTTTGTTCAAAAAGTCTTTCCCTAAGCCAATGTCTCCAAGAGTTCTACCTAACCTATCTACAGCAGTTTTGGTGTTTCTTTTTTAATATTTAGGTCTATACCTCACTTTGATTTTAGTTTGGTGCATTGTGAAAGACATGGGTCTAGATTTAATCTTTGCCAGGTTGAAACCCACTTTTTCCAGCACCATGTGTTAAAGAGGCTATCTTTCCTCCATTGAGTATTTGGCTCCTTTGCCAAATATTAGGTGGCTTAGTATATCTGGCTTGTTTTTGTTCTACTCTGATCCTCAGGTCTGTTTCTTTGCCAGTTCCATGCTGTTTTTATCACAGTGGCTCTGTAGTATAGTTTCAAATTGAGGAGTGTGATACCAACTGCCATGATCTTTTTGCCTAGGATTGCTTTTGCCATTGTAGATCTCTTGTAGTTCCAGATGAATTTTTGGATTATTTTCTCTAACTCTGTGAAATATGCTGTTGGAATTTCAACTGGGATCGCATTCAGTCTATATAGTAGTTTTGGCAGTACGGCCATTTTGACAATATTGGTTCTTCCTACCCAGGAGCAAAGGATAACTTTCTATTTTCAGATATCCTCTTTGATCTCCTTTTTCAGAGTGCTGTACTTTTCAGAGAAGAGTTATTTAAGCTCCTTTGTTAGACTACTTCCTAGATATTTCATTTTTGGAGGGTGCTGTTGTAAAAGGAATTGCTTCCTCTATTTGTCTTTAGTGAGTCTATTATCTATATGTAGGAAAACTATTGATTTTGGGGTGTTGACCTTGTACCCAGCTACTGTACTGAACCTGGCAATTAAGTCAAGTAGTTTTTTGGTTGAGTTTTTGGGATCTTCTATATAGAGTACCATGTCATCAGCAAATAGTGACAGCTTAACTTCTCCTTTCCTATCTTTATTCCTTTTATTTCTTTCTTTTGTGTGTGTCTAATTGTTATGGCTAATGTTTCCAAAACTATACTGAACAGGAATGGTAATAGTAGACAGCCTTGTCTTGTTCCTGATTTAGCATAAAAGATTTCATCTTTTTTTCATCGTTTAGTATGACGCTGACTTGGTTTTTCATAAATAGCTTTAGACAGATTGAGATAAAGACCATCTATTCCAATTTTCTGTAGGGTTTTAATCATAAATCGGTGTTGTATTTTGTCAAACACTTTTTGTACATCTATTAAAATGACCACAAGCTCTTTGCTCTTGACTCTGTTAATATAATGAATACAACATGGTCAGGGTGTGTGATCTTCTAGATGACTCTCTGTATTCTGTTTGCCAATATCTTATTGAGGATTTTTGCTTCCACATTCATTAGAGAGATTGTACTGTAGTTCTCTTTTTTGGTTAGGTCTTTCTCTACTTTTGGAATCAAGGTAATAATTGCTTTGAGGAATAAATTTGGGAGTTTTATGTCTCTTTCAATTTCATTAAGGAGTTTGAAAAGTAATGGCATTAACTCTACTCTAAATGCCTTATAGAATTCATCAGTGAAGCCATCAGGACCAGGACTTTTCTTCTTCAGTAGGTTTTTAATTACATTTTCAATTTCACATATTGATATTGGGTTGTTCAGCATTTTCATATCTTCTTTGTTCAACTTTGGGAGTTCAACTTTGGAAGTCTAGGAATCTGTCTATTTCTTCTCTGTTTTCCATTTTACTGAAGTACAAGTTTTTGAAGTAGGCATTGACTATCCTCTGTATTTCTGCTGAATTTGTTGTGGATTTACCCTTTTCATTCATAATTGCATGGATTTGGGTCTTTTCCTTCCTTGTTTTGATAAGATTGACTAACAGTTTGCCAATTTTGCTTATTCTTTCAAAGAACCAACTCTTTGATTCATTGATTTTTCTATCATTTTCTTAAACTCCATTCCATTTATTTTTCTTCTGATCCGTATAATTTCCTCCTTTGTATGAGCTTTGGGTTTGTCTTGCTGTTCTTTTTCTAGAAGCTTGAAGTTCAACCATAGGTTGTTTGTTTGAGCTTGCTCTGTTCTCCTAGCATGGGCATTCACTGCTGTGAATTTTCCTCATAGCACTGTTTTCATAGTGTTCCCTAGATTCCTGTATCCTGTACTGGCATTACTGTTTAATAGTAGAAACTAATATTTTCTTTAATTTCTTCCATGACCCACTGGTTATTCAGAAGAGTGTTATTCACCTCTCATGTATTTATGAAGTTTTTGGAATTTCTTTTGGCTATAAATCTCCAACTTCAAGGCACTATGATCTGATACTATACAGGGAATAACATCAGTTTCTTTGCACTTACCTAAACAAATTCCATGAAATAATGTGAGGTCTATTTTGAAGAATGACCCATGTATAGCTGAGAAGAACGTGTATTCCAATTCTGTGGGATGAAACACTCTGTAAACATCTACTAAGTTCATTTGTTCAAAAGTTTGGTTCAGTTCTAGTATTTCATCATTGATTTTTTTTTGTCTAGTTGATCTATATGTGACAGTAGTGTGTTGAGATCTCCCACTACTATTATATTAGTGCTTATATTGTTTTCATGTCCATTAATACTTGTTTTATATAGTCAGCTGCTCTTACATTTGGTGCAAATATTTATGATTGTTATCTTTCCCTCTTGGATTGTTCCCTATAGGAGAATATAACGAACTTTTTTGTCTCTCTTAATTAGTTTTGGTTTGAAGTCAAATTTGTCTGCAAATAAGATAGCCATCGCATGGACAATTTTTTTGTGATTTTCCATCGCATGGACAATTGTTTTCCATCCTTTTACTTTCAGTCTATAAATTTCTTTTTCAATTAAGTGTATTTCTTGAGTACAGCATATTGTTAGATCTTGCTTCCTGATCCATCCTGCCCATCTATTTCTTTTAATCGGTGAATTCAGGCCATTAACATTGATGGCTATAACTTATATGTGTTGACTTGTACATCTCATAATATTTTTCTGTCGTTAGTTCTTTTCATATTCCCCCTGCCATTTAATTTTTTGTCTTGCCTAGAGGCCTCATTCTGTTAGGCTCATGGAATTGTGAGCGTCACTGTCTTTTTCTAGGATATTGTTTAGAATTTCTTGTAATGCAGGTTTAGTACTCATGAAGTTTCTCTGGTATTCTTTGTCATGAAAATGTCTTATTTCCCCATTTATTTTGAAGGATAGCTGTTTTTGTTTTTGTTTTTGAGACAGGGTCTCGCTTTGTAGTTCAGGCTGGCCCTGAGCTCACCATCTAGCCCAGGCAAGCCTCGAACCCAGCAATCCTCCTGTCTCTGCCTCCCGAGTGCTGGGACTACAGACGTGAGCCACCACGCCGAGCACTGTGGTATGTGGTATTGATTGCTGGTGGGCGTGAGCCTCCATGCCCAGCATTGTATGTAGTTAAACGGGGATCAAACTCAGGACCTTGCACTTGTGAGGCAGGCGCCGGAACTACTGAGCTAATCCTCTGGCCCTTGAAGGTTAGTTTTGCAGGATACATCAATCTACATTGGAGGTTGAATTCTTTCAGTGCTTGAAAAACTTCTTTCCAGGCTTTCTTTGATTTGAAGTTTTGTGTTGAAAAGTCTGCTGTAATTCTGATGGGCTTTTCTTTGTATGTGATCTGTTTCTTTTCTCTGCTTTCAAAATTGTGTTCTTCTGACAAGATTCTGATGTGACTATTATATGACTAGGTGTGGAATTTTTTATCGTGGTTAGTTGGAGTCCTGTATGCCTCACTTATCTGTATATCAAATTATTTTCTCTTGCTTGGGAAGTTTTCTGGCATTACATCTGTGAACAGTTTTTTTAAATGTCATCTGCACTCTCTCCTGCTTCTTGTTGTTTCCAATCAGTCTTAAGTTCTTTGTCTTTACATCATCTAGATTAATAGATTTTTCATGGTCTCCTATTATTTTTTTTTGAGACAGGGTCTTGCTTTGTAGTTCAGGCTGGCTCTGAGCTCACCATGTAGTCCAGGCAAGCCTTGAACTCAGCAATCCTCCTGTCTCTGCCTCCCAAGTGCTGGGATTACAGGCGTGAGCCACCACGCCTGGCCAGTCTCTTATTATTTTTAAGAAGTCTTTCCTTTCCTGGTCAGTAATTGCAATCCTATGTCTGAAATTCTGTCTTTGGATTCACTATTTATGCTACACAAGCTTTCAATGGAGTTTTTAATTTCTTAACTTTCCATTTGAATCTGTTTATTGGATTCCATTTGTTTTCTGTGCAGAGATTCCATCATTTTCCTGAGGTCCTCCATTTTTTAATTGAATTCTTTATTAGTACATTTTATATACAGTTCACAATCACACTCAACATTGGAGAATTTGTACCAGTATATGGCACAAGTTAATTCTCATTTTTACCCATATCCCTACCCACCCACAACCCCCACCCCTTATATACATGCTATTTCTTTTTCTTTCCAAATCATATTTATTCTTTCCCCTCATTACATTCCCCCACCATATTCCCTTTGAATATTTCCTATTTTACAAAATCTATCATACATTCTAGAACTCATTTACATCTACAGGTTCTCATACAAAAGAAAAGATAAGGTATTTACATATCTGTGATCTATTTATTTCACTTATTAGTGTGTCCTAAAGAAAATGTGCTTTTATATAAAATAGAGTATTACTCTGCTGTAAAGAATGACAAGTTTCATTCATTTATGTGCAAATGGATACACATTGAGGTCCTCTATTTTTTATCTGTGTCATTCACCCTGATCATCATCTGTTCTGTTATCTGAGAGATTCTGATTTCATTTTTTCCAAATCCTCTTTTGTTGCCAATATAAGGAGTCCAGGTGGTTGTGTTTCAGGGTGGGCTGTTTCATTCACCCATATTTCTCCCTTTGGAGATGGGTAATTCTGGGTTTAGGTCTTATTTGGATTTTTTATCTTTTTTTTTTTTTTTTGCTATTGTTAGTGTTTAATTTCTGAGTCAAAGTCTATAAACTGCTTATTGCAAATACCTGTTTTGCTAATATTTAGAACCTTTAAGAAATTATTTCTTCCTGGGCCATCTTCCTGATATCAATGACCCTTAGGCCTCCGCATAAGTACCAGCATAACCCAGCAGTTACTGCATAGATGCAGATGCTGGGCCTGAGGCTCATGAGATGGTCGTGTGAGAAGTCAGCTTGTAAGAGCAGTTCAGGTCTGGTGCAGCTGCTTAGCACCGGCCTTGCCCAATCCCAGTCCCAGCACCATCTCATACCTTACTGCTTAGATGCAGATTCCAGGCATAAGTCTAACAGGATGGGCTTGGGAGAAGTCAGTGTGTGAGTGCTGTTCAGGTGAGGCACAGCCTCTCAGCATGGGCCATGCCCAAACACAGTCCCAGCGCTGGCACACAACTTATTTGACTTTAGACTTTTTAAAGTGAACATATTTTTAAATATTTATCTAGGAAAAATTAAAATTGTCCCTTTAAAATTATTGTTCTTTAGGCTATTATCGACAATATATAAAGAACTCAAACAGGTCAGCCTCCCCAAGTTTAAAGACCCAATTCAAAAATGGGCAACTGAAATGAACAGACACTTCTCAGAGGCAGAAATTAAAGCAGCCAAGAAACATATGAAGAAATGCTCAACATCTCTGGTCATTCGAGAGATGCAAATGAAAACAACATTGAGATTCCACCTCACTCCACAAAGAATGGCC
>PVIC010006935.1:0-52579 GCA_004025085.1 Thryonomys swinderianus
CTTCTCTTCTCTTCTCTTCTCTTCTCTTCTCTTCTCTTCTCTTCTCTTCTCTTCTCTTCTCTTCTCTTCTCTTCTCTGGTAGAGCCCAGGAGTTAAGACATAACACACCCAGGTTATGCTGCTGCTGGTTGAGGTTGAGGAAGGAACCTCTTTCTTCCATCACCATACCTCTCACGTCACTCACATAAAGGCAGAACCAGCTTTGGGCTTAAGCACAGGCCCCCTTTGGTGGTGATAGAAGACACGTGACCCTTTCATCTCAGCCTAGACGCAGTGACAGAGACGCAGTTCCTTATGCTACAGGTTAGGCCTTTGCAACTTGAAAATAATAGCAAATGAGGATGGAGTAGTTGCTTTCATTTCACGTGTATTGTGATATAGAAATGCAAGTTAATCTGAAAGGACACTGAGAATAAATGGAAGGAAATTCTGTTGCCCGGCATTCCTTTACCAAAGGCTGTTTTTCAAAGACATTTGCAGGCAGCAAGGTGTGATGACAACTGATGCTGCAGAAGATAAATATACGTTGTGAGTCTGTTACAAAAAGTCAATTTATGGCTTCATTTTGAAGTGAAACATTTCATCGTAGTTTCATTTTGAGGGATGTGGCTGGGGAAATACGGTGAGCACGGTAGTTGTGACATAGAGTGTCTGATCAGAAGGCCACATTTTCCACAGGATGATTACTTGGCAATGTAATATCTATATACTGCATGTGTCTGTCCCTGTCAATGTGTGTAGGATTCACAAATGTTAACACATATTGTATTAATTTAGTTTCCAGTTCTCTAGATGATGTCTACCAAAATATTCTATATCTATTTGTAACAAATATGATGTGGATATGTTGAGATTTTTTAAGACTCTAGACCTATTTCCTATTTACAATTCAAATTGGAAAAAAGAGATTTTTGTAAAGGTTTTTTAAAAAACTTACCAATCCATCTTTGTCATAGGGTGAATCAAAATTGTCCAGAAATTTCCTGAAGACTTGCTCCTCAGACCATTCTCCATTTTGGTACTTTGGATGGTGTTTTGCATTATATACTCCACGCAGGTCTTCAATTGTTATAACACCGTCTCCAGTCTTGTCTAACTTTCTAAAAGCACGCATAATTACCTCTTTTCTGGCTCTAGACATTGGAGGCTTTAAACAGAAAAGCACAGACACAGATGTCACACACACGTAGATAATCTAGCCTCGCTTCATAGGCAGTAACACGTCTTATTCCCCACAGTGGCGTGAAATTGTTCACGTGCCGCTAAAGGAGGCGAATTATGATCGCCCCACACTGTCGCTCAGCCCGCTTTCAGTCTCTCGCCTGCCCTCCTCCAGTGCAGTGCCAGCCTCTAAAAACAAAACCCTAAAATAGCCAACCCAAACCACAGGGGAGCCAAACTCAGCAAATAACAGTGATTCACAAGGTCACTTACTCTTAATGTGACAAGAAATTCACTGAAGTCTATGGTCCCATTTCCATCTTTATCAAACCTCCGGAAAAGCTCTTCTGCCTCTTCCTTCTCCATAACCACTGCATAATCATTTAACCCTTTCAGAAATTCTTTGAAATCAAGGGTTCTGTTGTGATTGTCATCCATAATTCGAAACACTCTGAAGGAAACACACAGAAAAGAGGAAAAACCCCACAAAGAACAAAGGTGAACATGTGAAGATGTAAATAAAACGATTTATTAAGGTTAAGTAGAGTAGTCGAGGTTCCTCTCCACACTCTCCCACTAGAACTGCAGAGCCTCTTCTCAGGCGCTCAGAGAGAACAAAACACACACATGTGCATGCACATGCGCACAGAGTCGCACGTATGATTCTAATTATGTGACATGTGCTATAGCTTTGTGTCTTGACTGTCCCCTGAAAGCCCTTGTGTTCCCATGTTCACCGACGTGTGTGCTACTGAGAAGCAGGAGATGGAGCCCCGTGAAAGGTTGTGTTACCGGGGATTTACCTCCCGCTTCCCAGCGGCTCGGAGCTAAGCAGCTTCGCTCCATATACGCGCCATGACGCCCAGCCACAGGCGCACGGAGTGAAGCGACTGCTGGGGTGTGAATTCCTGTTCTCCTACTAAAAGTAGCTGTGTAAACGTGGGTGGAAGCTATAGCTTTCCTGGGTCACATTTTCATGTAAGAAACGACATTGGCTATTAGTTCCCTATTAATGCTAAAATAATGTATAAGGAATTTACAGGTTTTTTTTTTTTTTTGAGACAGCACTTGTAGTTCAGGCTGGCCCTGAGCTCACTGTATCCCAGGCAAGCCTCGAACTCAGCAATCCTCCTGCCTCTGCCTCCCGAGTGTTGGGAGGCGTGAGCCACCACGCCCGGCGGAATTTAGTTTTAACTGCCAACTATACAAAAAAAATGACAGGTTCTTACTCCTTAGTATTTTCTTCTATTTTATACTCCTTTAGTATTTTATTCAAAAAAACAACAGGGGTTTGAATAAGGCATTCCATAGACTCGAATACTGGCTTGAGGAGAACAGAGAGGCTGACTTCTGTTTTCTAGGCTTCGTGCTTATATCAGTATTTTATCACAAAGTCTGGGGAAGTAGCTCAGTGGCCATGTAAGCAAAAGGTCCTGAGTTCGATTCCCGATGCCCCCCCACAGACATCGCTATATCAATGTTGATTGACTGGATAAAGGAATAAATGGATGAATGAATGAATGAATGAATGAATGAATGAACTTACAAGTGAGCAGTACAACTGTGGAAAATGAAATGACCCTTTCCTCTGTGAAGCCCTGCTGGAGGGGAGCGGTGGACTCCACCGGCAGCTCCGGCGCCCACAGGGGTGAGCTGACGTGGCCGCCCGAGCTGTGCAGACAGGGCCGTGCGCCGCTGCTCCCCACCCCTCAGCCCGCCGCCGTCGCCAGCGCTCAGGAGACGCCCCTGTCCTCGTCCTGCTGCCTGTCTCTGTTCCCTGGCCGCGCTTCTTCCTTAACTTCAAACTGCCCTCCTCCCTTACAGCAAAACAGGCTCTGCTGAACCCAGAATTAGGACAGCCACGCGTCCCAGCTCTGCCTTCCGCAAATGAGAAATGAGACCCCGGAAGGCCTCGCCTGGATGCCAGCCTCGCCTGGATGCCAGCCTCGCCTGGATGCCAGCCTCGCTCACCCCACTGCTCCCGCCAGCGGCCTCCCACCTGCCCAGGCCCTTGATGCCTGCGGAGCCCCTGGCCAGGCACTGCAGTCGAAGCCTCTCCACGGGGTCGGTGGCGGTGGTGAGCTTTTTCTTGGCCCGCGTCGCCATCTCCCGGTCGTGGCGCGCCGTCCCGGCCATCTGCAAGGAGAGCGCGGGCGTTAGGAGCGCGGGAGCAGCACGCGGGGAGGCCCCGGCCTCGCTCGGCGCCGGCCTTCGGAGCTGCCCTCCGCCTCCCACAGCGTCCGGTCCCAGCTGCGCTGGGCCGCGCGGTCCCCGGGACCTCGCCTAGTCCACGGCAGCTGCTTTCTCCAGCCTGGATCCGAGCGCTTCAAAAGCAGCCGTCTGCCAATGTGCTTTGACCTTTCAGAAGCCCTCTCCCCGCCATTAAAATAATTCTCTGTCTCTCCACTCTCTTCTGAACCTACCGCATATCCTTCGGTTTAGAATTCTCCGTACTCCCTTCATCCCGCATTGAATATTCTTTTTTATCTAAACACTGATTGTTGTTATTTTTGTCTTCATTGAAGTCTCACATTTTGAGGCTGACTGATTCTTACCCAGTACTATTCGTTCATATCTAATAAAGACTTCAACTCAGAAAAAATAATAGTACACAGACACTATCTTTCAACTGATTAGACAGGTAGATAATAGATGTTTTTTCTTCACTTTAGCTACTTGTGTGTGTGTCGGTGTGAGGTGACTATGCAGAAATAGGAAAGGGGGTCAGTACAGTAAAGTGGCACCTCCTAAGCGACCTGGACAAGAAGACTCGGTTCTCAGACTCGGCCATTAGTGGAAAGAGCACTGGGCACCTGTAAACCCTCTTTTCTAATCCTGCGTCCTCAACCCACCCCTCGTGACGAGCAGGCCATCTCCAAGGCCTCCAGTATTCTCCGGCTCTGTTAAACGGAAGGCTTGGATTAGATCAGTGGTGACAACTCTATTGAGCATATGTTCTTGTGTTTTTCTTTTGTGACAAAAGATATTACTGTGGAGTTTTTTTCTAAACTGAAACCTCAGGATTCGGATGAAATTGTGGTGTTTGGCACTGACTTGCCCGGAAGCCCTGGCCAACACCAAAGAGTGGGCTCCTGCCTCCCTCTACTGCAAGGTATTGCAAAATGACATGGAAGACACTGTAAGCACAATGCGATGACGCTTCCTCTTGGGAAGTAAGACAAATGCTAGAACCCTCTTGAGGCAAACCTGGACCAGAGGATGACACCACTGGTTACCCCGGAGAAGCAAGCTTTTGGATGGCTTAGATCTCAGTAAGTCTGAAGGTCGAAGTCACATGTTTAAGCAAAAACAAAAACAAAGTTTACAAGAACTGGGGCTGTGGAGAAAAGCAAGATTGGGTAAGGTTTCTGGTAAAGAAAGGCAATGATAAGAATTTGGGGGTTCTGGGCCAGAGGGTTAGCTCAGTGGCTCCAGCGCGTGCCTCGCAAGCGCAAGGTCCTAAGTTCGATCCCCAGTAACCACATACAATGCTGGGTTTGGAGACTCAAAGCCCACCAGCAATCAATACCACATACCACAGTGCTGGGCGTGGTGGCTCACGCCTGTCATCCCAGCACTTGGGAGGCAGAGACAGGAGGATTGCTGAGTTCAAGGCTTGCCTGGGCTCCATAGTGAGCTCAGAGCCAGCCTGAACTACAAAGCGAGACCCTGTCTCAAAAAAAAATAATAATAATTTGGGGGTTCTGTGTGAATGTACCAGGCAAGGAAGCCAGAAGCTCTCCTGGCATCATGTCATGCTGTCACAGACATCACGGCACTGTGCAAAGTATTCCTGGCTCCAAACGTCTTTCGGCTTTTCTGGCAACAAGACAATGCATACAGGCAGGCCTGCAAAGGTGAAAATGCGCGGTCTTCCCCAGTTCACGTGTCTACAGCGCCACCCTGTGTCAGCTCGTAGTCTGCGCAGTTCCCTGGCCGGGACCACAGTTCAGTCTATTCCCTTAAAGAGAAGCTACCAGGAGGGGTTTAGTAAGCACTGCACTGTGTGGTAGTTGCGGAGCAAGACGTGGGACTAACATTCACAGCCGGGGGGCGGGGCGGGAAAACACTCGTGATCTTCTGCAGGTCACAGAGGCCGGCGGCGCCTCGGGTCTGCTGCAGCTCTCTGCAGACATCGCGAAGGACATGAGGTGTAAGCTTCTGTCCTGAAATAACTACGGAGGCTGGTCTGGGAGGGCGGAAGGAAGCGCACTGCGTCTCAGACAGCAGGACACAAGGCCTGGGTCCTGGTGGCAAGCCTAGGGCACGTGTGGTATTTGCTTTGCTTTTAAGATGTTAACGTGTGAGTTGCTTTTCTAAACTAAAACTTCAGAATTTGGGTTTAATTGCGGTGTTGGCACTTTGACATAAATAAATGGATCTTGCCTTGCAGTCTGGGCATCCGCCTCTGGGCACTTCGCTCTCCCTGGCCTCAGCCAAAGAAAACAAGATAGTATAATTAGAGAAATGCAATTCTTTTAGCATGATTGGAGGATGGGGACAGGCACGATGAAGACCCGTGGATATCTGGAGGAAGTATTAGCGGAACAAGTGTGGGGGAGGACGGATCTCGTGGGCAGGTGAGAGACGCCCGGAGGAGACTGTCATAGCCAACGGGCTGCTTGGGCCGTGTGGACAGAGGAAGGGGAGACATTCAAAACGGTCGGAGAACGGGTGCAGCCTGGGAGGGAAGGTGGGGTCTGGCTATTGCCCACCAAGGCAGGGGGAGGAACGTTCCCTAAACAACAGAGCGCAGAGGCCTGGAGCTCTGAGCCAGGCTGAGTGAAGCCGCCAGAGCGAAAAAGGGAGTCTGTGGCTCCTGTCAACAGCAGGGCTGCCGCCTTCCGACCTGGTGCACGGCCTGCTGGCCCTGCCAGCACTCTGCCTGGCCCTTTGGAAAGTGCTTAAGGAACAGGATATATAGAGAGCCGAAGATGCACAGAAATTGGTCTCCTTTTTCATGGTTTTCACACAGAGTTAAAGCAACAGCTGGTAGGTAAGGGAAATACTCAAGTTCCAGCCTGTACAGGAAGTGACTAATACCCTAACCCCGTATAGACGCTGCTGCTTCTGTAAGAGCCAACTTGATATAAAAACAGCCATTCTGTTAGAAAACCTTCATTTGTGTCCTGTAGCCTCCCTGTGAACCCGGAACTGTTTCCTTGGGAACTGTCCACCCAACCAATGCGCGGAACCACACAATGTATGTTTTTAAAGTGCACTATTCTATAGTATGCAGCGATCTAATCATTGCTATTGGCTTCTGTAGCAACTTGCTTCTGCACTTTAACAATAGAATGATCTAATCACCTCTGCATAGAAACCTCTTGGTAACAGGTTGGGGGGCAGTACGCTTTGCCCAAAATACAGTGTGTTAGACTAAGTGGGCACCTTCTTCCGGGTGGAAGGATGGCCCTCAGCTGAGTAATAAAGTTCTTTGGTTGGACTTTAAGATCATGTCGTGTCCTGGGAGATTGTCTCGGAGGGACTTGGGCATAACAACACTTCCTCCCTTTCCAAAGGCCTCACTCATGCAGGAGGTAGGAACCTTCACGACCTAATGGTCTTCTAAACTTCCTAACAGTTCTTCATTATGGATTATTACACTTCTTAGTCGAGGATTCTTTCAGTGCGAATATGGGAGGTCAAACCATAGCGCCACATGTTGGTGACAACCTAGCATTGGGCTTGAAAGTGTGTGAAGCGTGATGCTCTGGTCTGTGAATAAAATTGAAGAGTCACAAGGGTTGAAGAAAGACTCATAGTAGAGAGCGTGGCGAGCCCAGCAGAGGGTGCATGTCACTGTTTTTGACATGGTGAGAGATAATTTATTAAACCCACCTTAGCTCAGTGCAGCTGAACATATACCCTGAGGACAGTTGGGCAGAACCAGGACTATAGTGACTGTGCAGAGATGCTGATAAATTGCGTGGGAAAGACAGAGAAGGTGAGGGAGGCAAACTTCAGGGACCACATTGCCTTGACCCACTGCTTGGACCTTCCTGCAATAGAAGGTAGTGGCCACCAGGCCACTGGCAAGTCTTGAATGCAACCTCTCTCCACCCCAGTCCCTAGCTTAGGCTTTCAAACCTGAAAGTCTACCCGTAAACTCCTCTTTGAGATGGACGATTTACACAGTCCTCTTGCAACAATTTTTTGATGCTGTTGTTTCTGTGTTTTTAAAAAAATGATATGTGAGCTCTGGTGAGCTTTAAACTAAACTCAAAACCCTTGTGTTTTCATCCATAAAACTATTTACTATTTTTTACATATTCTGTTCAAATAGATCGATAGATAATAGATAGATGATAAGCAGACATAGATTTGGGGTTTTTTCTTGAGACTGTCACACCCACACACACTTAAGGTATGATAGTATCTAATCTTTAGAAATGTAACCAAACTGTAGAAATAAGATGTCACTGAAATCTGGCCTCTTATCAAATTTTCTCGACAACAGCATGAATTCTGTCAAAATGTATAACATTCATCTTGCAAGCATTGGCCAATAGGCAGGTTTTCTGAGAATACTTTTCTGCTAAATGACAGTTTTTAAATTGTTCTTACTGACCACTGGGATGTCATTTAAGTCCTTAGCTTAACATTTATGATACGGCACATTTTAAAAATACGATTTTATACACATCATTGTCATAAAATGTTAACCTCATAGCATCACCTTCTGATATGTCATTGGATCCATTCGGTGTCATGGCTCCTGCTAGTAAGGTAAAGAAAAGATGGCGGAGGAGGCACTAGGACCTGAGGCAATTTAAGAGGACACTGAATCTCGAGACCGTGTAGATGCCAACCCTACACTTGCTGGGGCCTCCGCATAGCTCCTTGAATATCAGACCCTGGGGACCTACCAGTCTCACTGTCTTGATCTGGATCTCATATGTTTACTGGACACCTATTATGTGCAGACACCTATTGTGAGACAACCAAGGTTCTCACCCTTGGAAATTTACATTCTTAAGGATGGTTTTTAACTCTGTTGCCTATAACTAGAGCTGATTTCCTAAACACTGAATACTGGCTGATCATAAGAACAATCCACATCCTTTTTTTCTGATGCATTTCACTTTCAGTTGAGTATCTGTGGGGAAAAAAATGTCTGGATAAAGGAACCCAAAGGAAGTACTAAGGACTCTGAAATATTTTTTCCCATCTTTTTTCCTTCCTCCAGGCTTGAGTCTGTTGAGTATAATGCCTGTGATGTCTTGAGTCCATGTGTGATGTGGCAGTGTCTATGCAGTTGTGAGGGAAGGGACAGAAAATCATAGCGAAAGCCCCTGAGAAATTTAAAATCACTGAGCTTCTCAGCAGCATCAACAACTGCCTGACAGTACCTTCAAGTTACAGGAGAAACATGACTTTTCTGTATTTCAGTACGATTTGTTAATCCATTGTTGGTCTTCAGATACATGAAAACAAAAGTATTTTAACTGGTACAACAGGCAAGGCACTTTCTTTTTTCCTTTTGAGTTGACCCTAATTATTGACCTATACCTGAATAAAATAGCTAGCATTCCAAAGAGGAGAAAGTCAGATTCCACTGAGAATGAGGAGGGTATGTATTAAAATTCACTCCATTATAACTTCTTTGATGAAAAGAACTTTGTTAACTGTTAGCCTCTCTAGCACTTTGACTATAAAAATGACTGAGAAAACTGTGTAGGATGATGGTAAAGACTCATATGACAGAGATAACGTGGTAATATCCTAGGTTTAATTAATCACTAGTCCTGTGAATCTTTTGTTCTTTTCTCTATACAGATAAAAATTAACATGAAAATATTATCAAAAACATGGGGTCAGGCCTTATTTAATGTCTTAATTAGAAAGAATAAAGCAACAGTTGACACTACAACTTTTATTTCATGAACTTAACACATCCTCATCCCTTCTTTGCCTCAGCAAATCCCCATCAGTACAGGAAGTCACTGGGAGAAGCCAACCCTTTTAGGAGTAGGAACACCTTCCATGCAGATACCCAGACTTTACTGATTCCCTCTTCAACTATGAGCCTCCTCAAGTGATCAGCTTCCCGATAAATATCTTCACCACTGAGCTGAAGACAGTTTTCTCAGATCCCTGCCCTGATCTACACTTCACCACACGTGTGTGCTGTAGGAGTCTGACCTCTAGGTACTGCACTAAACTTCCCTTCTCCCCTGGCTTCCAGTCTGAGCTCACCAACAAGAAGCACCACAAAGAGAATAGAAGGCAGGAGGAGCTGGGGTTTTTATTCCCTCTTGTTTTCTCCCTGTCCGACGACAGTTTCTCAGCGACTTCAGCCCTTCAGTATGGTGGCCCTTTCTCCCCACAGCAACGGCCCTGCTCCCCAGGCTGCCGGAGTTGACCCCCTCCCACACTGTTCTTCACTGTAGCATTCCTGATTATTCTGTCATTCTTTGTCTGCCCAGAAGCCCTAGCCACACCTTTATAAAGACTCATTAATTCTTCTCTTTTACTATTTTGTAAATGTACCATCCATTTCCTGCCAAGAAACCAAGACAATGTATAGCAGCTACTGTACTTTTTTGAGAGCCATTCCAATCCTGGGATGGTCTTCTCAGGTGAAGTCACTTCTGACACCAAATTCTTTTTTTTTTTTTTTTTTTTGAGACAGGGTCTCGCTTTGTAGTTCAGGCTGGCTCTGAGCTCACTATGTAGTCCAGGCCAGCCTCGAACTCAGCAATCCTCCTGTCTCTGCCTCCCTAGTGCTGGGATGACAGGCGTGAGCCACCACACTCGCAACACCAAATTCTTTACAATACAGAAACCCAGTCTCTCAGGTACACCTTACAACGTTCATCATGTCCCATTTCCACACACTCTCCCCCTCATCTTCTAAATCACAGAGACTCCGCCTGCTGCCTCAGACAGGACCTCTCAAGACAAGGGTCCATGCACCACACAGCCGTGAAGTTCCGGATCTTCTTGACCTACGCTAATTCAACCTGCTTATCGTCTAACCGTTCCCTTCCGAAGCCATTTTGTTGGCCCAACTATCCTAAAGGAGCTCAGCCATCTACTAGCTGGTTCCCTGCCTCTACCCTTGTGCCCTCAGCCCACCACTCAGACAACCACCAGAGCAATCCTTATAAAATGTAAACCTAAATATCACATTCTAGATTAAAACCCTTTCATAGTTTTCAATGGTATACCAGTAAAGGAAAACAAATCTTAAGGTTAGAGTCATGCACTGGATGATCCTGATTTCAGCCTGCTTTCTAGTAATTCTTTACCTATTTAAAATCCACTCTGCATCTCTATGCACTCACATTTCCCCAACGGATCATCCTGTTCAAGCTAACTTGTCCAGATATGAATACAAACAAGTGCCTGCAATAGAAATCTTAATATTGAAAATGCGCAATAAAATAAGATTTGTGAGTTGTAAGGCTCTGAGGAAAAACTAAGTCTCAAAACAAGAAGGAAGGAATTTCCCGTTCGGGTGTGGTTTATTTAGACTCCAAACTGAAGGAACAAGGAGCAGATACCCGAGCAGCTGGCATGGCCTTTATCCCTCACTGACCCAGTCAACTCTCTGAGGAAGTATCAGAGCAGCCCAGGCCAGTGCGCCTGTGTTCTGATTCCGCCCTGCGGTGGGCCCAGTCCTGCAGGCCCGCACCCTACAGACTTAACCGGGCTTGGCAAGGGTTGAACGGAAGTTGTCTTTGTTGCACGGAGACTTCTGGGGCAGAAGCTCCCTGGAGCTCTGTGTCAGCAGCCGCGGAGGTACTTAGATCTCTGAACGCTTTGCACTTCAGTACCCAGTACACAGTGCCCGGTAGTTTTTCTTTTGCACTTACTGAAGGAAATCTGCTTTTCCCCATCTTTATCTAATCTGTTCTCCGCGATTACAAATCCCCTCTTCACGTCAAGCTCTTTCCTCCATGGAAAGACAGCCCAGTGATGGTGGTACATGCCAAGAAGTCTCAGCAACTTTTATGTTTTCTCTTTATAGAGGAATATTTACTATTCTCTTTTCTTAGTTAAGCATAAGGACAAGTGATTAAATCAGTAGAATAAATAAAACCATTGATTTACCTTAAAGGCTAATCTGTTGCCACCAGTTGCTTGGAACTGAAACTAAGGACGCTTCTCCAGCATCTGGGAAAACCGGTCCCGCCCCCACCTCTGCGAATTCTTCCCGCCTGTCTCTCACAGAAGACTGGCCAAGCCTCTTGGTGCCTATTGGGCGCCCTGAGAAGACTGTGCAGACTCCTGGCAGGATTGGCTCACCTCACTGTCAGTCTCTATTCAGTCTTGCCTCTTCTCTGGTTTACACTCTGTTGCCTAAGAAACCCCAGGGAGGAGGACAGCCCAAGCTGCTCGCTATGGGAGAAAAGCCGGCAGGAAGTTTCGGTAGCAATTGCACGGTTTCTAAAACAGCACCAAAGCTTGCCATACGTGTTTTGTGAAGTAATGTTCAGCAAAATGTCTTTCTTCCTTTAGGCAGTCGCTTCCTGCACTTCTCCTGCACCCAGAGTGCGTCCTGCTGCTGTGGAGCATTCCGTGTGAAACACAGAACCTCCGCCCTCGGGAGGAGGCAGGCACAGTTACAGATGACTCAGTGTCCCACTATTAATCTACATCTACACACTGATATCTGCTGTTTCTGTTCTTGGTCTCTGCTCTTCTTCCTTATCTTCACCTCTCACTTATGCTTTTACACTGCTTGCTTGAAACCACGTGGCCACAGTCCAACTGCCCAGAAAACTACCTTGGGCCGAGGGAGCCCCAGCAGGAACCGAGAGACACCAAGCAGCTGCGCTCGGGCCCTGACAGCCGGGAGGCGCGGGACACAGGCGCCTGCAGGATGTGGCGGACCCGGCCCACCCCCCTCTGGGAAAAGGCCGCGGGTGGGAGCACTGGACCCCGCTGGACAGAGAGCGGGGAGATTCATTAGGTGGTGGGTGTCAGCAAGTCGACGGCTGAGGCTGGCTTCCGGGCGTTAGAACGGGCCCTGGGGTTTGGCATCCGAGGCTTACGAAACAGTTCTCTAGAGTCCGTTATACACAGACTTCACCTGCATGTTGAAATGGAAAGAGGTGTAAAAACCATTCCTGCCTTCACAGATCTACGACCTACTAGACCAAAAAAATACCCAGATGTACTTATTGTTAAGAAAACGCTACTGCTTGTAATTTTCTCAATGGCTAGGGCTAGGAAACATCATCATACGATGTGTATTTGTGTAGAGATTCCACATCTGTATCTCTACCTATAGACACTCATTCTATATTTAGTTTTTGTTGTTGGTGTTGTTTTGCTTTTACAGGTCTTGCTAAGTAGTTCAGCTGGAATTGAATGCACTATGTACCCCAGGCTGGCCTCAGAGTCACAGAGATTCTCCTGCCTCAGCCTCCCAAGTGCTGGAATTAGTTGTGTGCCTCACACCCAATTATCTTCATTCTTAAAAATCACAGTTGTACCATCCACATGTCTGGTACAACATTCTTCTAATAGTTCTCATCCTCACATTTACAATTCATTTTTCTAAAGTAATAAATCCAGTTGTCAACATTATCAACACTTTTGCTAATTTGCTGAATCCTACAATGCATAGAAAGTAGGTTTAGCTGAACTAACCACTTGAGGAAAACAAAGCTCTTTAAAAAAACTATAGTACTTTTCTCTTTAGTTTGAGAAACTTATACTAAATTAATATTTCAAAAATTGTGTGACTTTTTTTTTTTTTTTGCTCTTCTATGTTTGTTTAGGGGAAAGGTGAATTTTTCCTGTTTATAACCTATTCTAGGGATTGGCCCTATTACTGCTTAAATACACGTTGAATACACCTACATTTAAATGTCCCTACATTTTAGTACAAGTATTACACATATTTATAGGAGTGCAGACAGTGAAGGGCCAAGCTCAGGAAGTCTCATTTGGGAATGATGACTCCACTGGCAATTTACTACAGGACATGATATGCACTGGCAAAAAAATTGACTATATTATAATGGCCTGAGGCTTTGCGGGATACTGATATGAAGGTTAGCGAACAAACTTATCTGGCAGAAGAAACTGAAAGATGTGGCCTGGGTACCGATGACTGCTTTTAGTCAGGCTTTTAGAAGAACTGGAAGCCAAAGGCAGAGAAGGAAATTTTGTAAAACTTAAATTTTGGCCCAGAAGGAACCGTGGGTAGATTTGCATTCGAGGTGTGACTGCTTAAGAGAGTAGTGCCCTTAAAAAGGAACCCAGTACTTTGCACAGATAGCAGAAGGGTCTTTGAAGACATCTTGGGAATAATCAAGACCCTACTCATCACAGTCTCAAAGTTTCAAAGCTGAACATTTCATTTGAGATGAAAGGCCCTTTGGGTCTTGGCTAGAGCAAGATCCCAAGGAAATTAGAACCCTTAGGTTCATCGTACCCTGCTCAGCCAGTCAGGGATTTGGAAGCTACTGAATGTAAACTAGTACAACACCATAAAAATCAGCATGGAGATTTCTCACATAATTAAGAATAGAAATTCCATTCAGGTTTACCTCTTCTATTTCTCTAAGTAAAGACATCATATTACAGTGGTACACGAATACCCATGTTTGCAGCAGAACAACTCATAATAGGAAAATTTTGGAGTGTCTATCAGCAGATGAGCAGATAAAGAAAACATGGTGGTGATACACAGTGAAGACTACTCTACTATAAAGCAGGATACATTTGCACCACAGTAGGAAAATGAGTACAGTCAAGACCATAATGTTAAGTGAAATAAATCAGACACAAACGCATAAATAGCCCATGGTCTCTTTTATGAGAGAAACTTAACGGTAACTAAATTCATGTGCTCACTGGATTAGCACAATGCTGTGGTTAGTGGCATCACCCTGGGTGTCGGTGGAACCAACAGGCTCATGGTCTGACTGGAGTGAGTGGGAATAAGAGGCCTGATGCTGCTGCTGCACCGCCTCCTGCCTGCCATGCGATGGA
Organism: Thryonomys swinderianus; assembly: GCA_004025085.1. Classification (NCBI taxonomy): domain Eukaryota; kingdom Metazoa; phylum Chordata; class Mammalia; order Rodentia; family Thryonomyidae; genus Thryonomys; species Thryonomys swinderianus. Next base: position 14,116 of record PVIC010006935.1, read on the forward strand.
GGGCTTCTCCTCCGCCGTGCCACCTTGCCTTGGAGCCAGACAGCTACGAACTGAAACCTTTGCGAGCAGTGAGCTAAAATAAACCTTCCCTCCTTTAATGTGTGGCTATTTTGTCCCAGCAATGAGAAACAAACTAAATCACCAAATATATTATTTTGTATAGGAAGGGCCTGATCAAGTTTTTCTTTTCTTTTTTTTTTTAATGATTCCACTATATTTAAATGACTTTGGGAACACAGACTTTATAAAGGATGAGATATTTTCTAATAACTCTCTCCATTTCATGAAATCATCATAAAATTCACCATAATGAAGCTTTACTATTCTGGTAATTCTTATTTACAATGCTGAGTTGACTTGTGCCTCTTGACTTCCATAGGGTTGTCTTTAATCTGCACTGAATGTGTTCTTTACTTTGCAGGCTTGAGAAACAGACATTCCCTGGGCTTTAAAGAGCAGAAAACAGAACAAACAGATGTTTTGTGGTTATATAGCCCTGTGCACATATGGATAATAAATGTGTATATGTGTGCAGTTTTCCCATTTCCTGGAAGGTCAGTCTTTTCTGACCCTGTTCAGAGAACGATTCACATTGATTCCTTGATCCATTCCTTTACCAGTTACTACACAAATTGGCACCATGCTAATATGTAAAATACATCAGTGAAGAGAACACACTCTTAAGTTCACACTTGGAGGACAGTGCCCCCACAAAGAGGCATAATGAATGAAATACATAGTATGCTAGAAGTTGAAAGTGTATAGAAATAAAAGAATTAGTCCAGAGGGCTGAGAATGCTGAGGCAATAGGAGTAGTTTTAATAAATACTGAAGTTTCTAATTTTAAAAAGGGTAGCTGGGATAGATCTCATGGAGTAAGATGGATTTATGCAATGCATTTAAAGTTAGTGGAAAGTTTACAAACTGGTCAGCATACTTTATTACAGCATTTCTCAAGCATGCATCCTGACATGCTGTCATGTTCACTTAAGTTTCGGAATGTCTTTCTTAATCTATAAACTCTGCCTCCCTCCATCCCTTTCTTAACTTCATAATCTATCAGTTGAGTACCCTAGACCACTTGAGCAGTAGTTTGTCATAGCCTGGATTGTGTAGGGTACATTCTCATGAGAAAACTGGTAGCGGCCATCAGAGGCCTCAGCAGATTCAGCCTCACTGCCATTGTAGTCATTAGTATGTATGTAGACTTGCCCTTTCAGAAAATCCTGGGATATCTGGGCTTCGTCTGCCATAACCCTCAGGAGATGAGGACTACTACAATCATCACGTGCCTCTTTCATTAGAGAGGCATTTACTGCCTGGTTTTCCATCCTTTTCTTTCTTTTTTTAATGACTTTTAGCAGCCACTGGTACTCAATGCCCAGGTCCATTATTTCCTGGGGTTACAAAATCTACTGCTCCTTCTTCATTTATTAGTTGAAATATTTTCATGAAGATATACTTTCCCCCATCTATTCTTTCATGACATACTGTATTTTCATCATTCTTTTTAAGCCAACAAATGTTTATACAAATGTAAGTACTAATACAATGCAAATAATGTTAATTTTTACAAAGCTATTTGGTACAATGGTGTTTAAACAAAAATAGGCATTAAACAAAAATAGCTTTTATTTAACGTTTCATTTTTAATTGTGTAATTCTATTTAGGTGATACTTTTTTTTTTTTGAGACAGGGTCTCGTTTTGTAGTTCAGGCTGGCCCTAAGCTCACTGTGTAGCCCAGGCAAGCCTCGAACTCAGCAATCCTCCTGTCTCTGCCTCCCAAGTGCTAGGATTACAGGCGTCAGCCACCACGCCTGGCTCGGTGATTCTTTTTAAAGCAAATGTCCTATTTGAAGTTTTGATTCAGCCTTGAAAATCAGAAAGCAGAAGTGACAGGTTTTTTTAGTGTTGCCAGGTCACTGAATATCAACTTATGGACCTGGAATACTTGATTGCCTAATAGGAACTGCACTTCACAACAGGAAGTGAGCAGCAGGCAAACCCTCATCTTTATTTATAGATACCCGTTACCTCTTAAGCACCACCTCCTGTCAAATGAGTGGTAGGAGAGGAGATTCTCAGAGATGAATCTTACTGTGAACTGCACCTATCAGGAATGCTGGGTTTTATAGTTTTGTTCATATGGATCTTATACAGACTTTTTATATTTACCTAAGCATTTTTGGAGTGTTTATATAAATGCTATTGTGTTTTTAATTTAAATTTTCAATTGTTTATTTTTAGCATGTAGACAAGCAATATGCTTCATGTTTCTTGGTAATGCTAATTAGAATTCTATAACTTCATTGGTCTTTTAAAAGAGCCACCTTTCAGATTTGTTAAATTTTTCTACTGTTTTCCTATTTTCAATTTTATTGGTTTCTACACCAATTTTTATAAATAATTTTGTTTCAACTACAAGCACAAATACAGTAATTGTGACACCTAAAACATTTTTTTCACATATACTTATTTATTTTAAAATACTTCTTTTGTATGATTTGCTAATAAACTTTTAAGGAAAAAGAATGCCCAAACTCTTGAGAGTTTACCTCAAATGAAATGTATAAATAATCAGCAAAATTCTTCATAACTTTTAGAAATGTAGTTTATTTCATGCAAAGCTACACAATTTTCTATATTTTAACAACTAATCATATAAACATTTCCAAAAATTCATTACATCACAATAAATTACAACACTACAAAGGAACTGCAAGTCAACAAGTTTGTCAAAATCAAACTGAGAAACAATTATGCATAGGTAAGCCCAAATATGCCAACTTACTTATAGGTAGCATTCGTAGCTATTTACAAATACATATTTGAAAGTATAGTGAGAATTTTCAGAGAAAAATAATTAAACCTACAACCCACTGGTCAGGTAGGAAAACACTTGTCAGATCAGGTAATAATGGCTGATTAAAGACACATTTGGCATCATGCACTAAAAATGAACATAGTTAACATCTTGTAAAACTATGATCAGTTGTACATTTGAAAAATATCTTGTATTTCATCTAATCAACTGAATTATGGGAAAATAATAAGCACTGTATCAATGCAACACAGAAGTTAGCTTTTGGTATAATGTACTTGGGAGATATATATTATATACATATATAATGTATATTGTATATAATATATACATTATATATATATATATATGTATATACATGTAATGTAGGAGTGTCTCAAATTCATGTTAGATTACTGAACTTTCAAATATTTTTCCCTAAGATCTGGTCAGAATTTATTTGAGAAAAAATTTAAAACTGTAAAAGTAGTATTACAATTAGTTATAAAAACCAAAAATTAAATAGCAAGAAGTAACAATAGTAATATTAGAGTTCTTCTGTATTTTTCAATGAGATAATTTATAAATATATATTAGAGTACAATAATTCAAAAGACAGGTCTACATAATATCTATTTCTAAAATGAGAAAACGTCAAGTTGGTTTCAAAATATGGACAAAAACAAATCCATTGGATTGCTTTAAAAAAAAATACAGTCTCTCCCCTGCAACTTGGTATAGTAAGCAGGGAAGATGTTAGCCAGCATTGTTTAGATAAATACAGCTCCGGGCAGGTTGACAAGACTTATTAATAATGTCAACTCTAAATGGTATTGTACAATTTAACAAATTATGACTTTACTCATGTCTGCCATAGTAAGACGCTCTTTCTACTCTATCTTTTTTGAACTAAATACAGTCAAATTTTCCTTTTTTAAAATAATTTAAGATCAAGATAGCCACAAAAGAAAAGATTTTCCAAGGGGGATAAAGTTAATTAAAAACAAACACATTTTAGGATACCTATGACAAAAGAAATATGCCAATAGTCTTTCTTTATTAAGAAATGTAAGAGCCAGATGCACACCTGTGGTCCCGGCTACTGAAGAGGCTGAGGCAGGAGGATCATTGAGCCCTTACCTTCAGACTAGCCTGAGCAAAATAGGGAGACCATGTCAAGAAAAGCAAGGGGAGGAAGGTGGAAGGGAGTAACTAGAGAGAAAGGAAGGGAGAAGAAGGGAAGGAAGATAGAAAGGGGATGGGGAGGAAGATTGATTGATTGATTGATTGATTGATTGATTGATTGATTTAAAAATTATAGCAAAGTCTCAGCTGACCTCAATGATCAAATCTTTGAAAATAAAAACAAAACTTTAGTTAAACCAAGCTACATGGGGAAGGAATTAGAGGTAAGGACATGTTCCCTGTCTGATGGGAAGGGGCAAGACTGAGACTGATGACTCCTAAGGCGGAGTCTCTCAGAGTCTGGAAAGGAGATAACTCCACCTGGTATCTCAAATCTCTGGGCAGGAAAAGTCACAGAGTTGGAAGCACCCTACATACAGAAGCATTCACATCTAAGAAAATCTCCTTAATCCTCTTATATTGTTTCAACTCTAAGGAAAATTTTAATAATATATTATTATTATGAATTCCTTTTTTTAAAAAAAGTCTCAAGGTCTTAATGTTTTGAGATTTATTTTTTACTCTTTTCTGGAAATACATTTTTAAGGGAAAATATTACACTGAAAAAATTATTTCACCATAGTGCTGTCCTTATTGACCTGAGTGACAACATACTGGCCCAGCATACTTCATATCTACCTTCAGGTGTGGTTGGGTGTCTAGCAAAATCTGTTTCACTACTTTATGTTAGGTACACTACTTCTATCAAAGTAGTGGATTTGTAGTCAGATGTAGTTCCTTCTACATGTACTACCCATCAAAAACAACTGTGTATTCAAAACAGAAGAAAATCTATTAGCACTTTGAAAGCTATACAATATAGAGAGATCTCAGAAAAAGAAGGCATAAGAAAGGAAAAAGTGACAAAAGCAGCAGAAAAGAAAGACAAAACCCTAAATCCATTCACTTCTTAATATTTAGTACAGTCTATTCTACTTCGAGTATGCGAAGATTTCTCGGGAAGGTCTTTTTTAGTGCAAATACACTTTTATCCTTCTGATTTTCAGGCCTGGGCCACTCAAATCACGAGTACAAAACTTACCTTACTGAATAGTGTACTGTAATGTACAGAAGATGTTTTTCCTTCACAATGATAATCAATACACTATTAAGAACATTCCCTAAAACTATTAAGCATATTGAAAATGAAGTTTTGCTATTGAAGACAAATGAAATTTCTGCATAAACATGCTAAAACATACTTCTAAAAGTGCACATATTGACTTTCCTACCCACATTTAGCTTAAGTATATATTCTACTTCAGTTTCTGGAGTGATCACTTAGACAAATAGTAGAAGCAAAAAACAAATCAACTAACAGGGTTACTTTTTCAATGTTTGCATTGTTAAATTCTCTGATCTAGTTTTTATAAAAGAAAAGCTAATGCTTTGATTTAGTTTCTTCCACTTTTGTAAAAAGAGGGCCTTTTGTATCATTAAATTATTCTAAAGTCCTTTATTCATTTGGAAGAGACATAATTTTTAACAATTAGACATGCACTTTAAGAAGTTTTGTAAACTAGGCATAGTGTCATTTGGGGAGGCTGACATAGGAGCATTGTAAGCTCAAACTCAGCCCAGGCAGGTTAGCAACTTGGTGAGATCCTGTCTCAGGTGAAAAAAAAAAAAATTAAGGGATGGGATGTATCTCAGTGCTAGGACCCTGGGTTCAATCCTCCATACTGAACCCAAATATAAATAAATAAATTTTTTGATCAAAAAATGCCCTATTGATGTTGTGTCAAAAAATTAGCAATTTACAAGTGGTTCATGACCTTAGTATTACCTTCTGCAATGTTATTCTGAATAACTATCTTACTGAATATCCTTGCTTAACAACTATTTAGAAAAATAATTTAGAAAACTCTAATCAGATCCTCATCATCATGTAAGAAAGAGATCAAAAAGTAATTACCAGAAATAGTTTTTAAGAAATGTACTTTGCACGTAAAGTCTATGAATTTAGTAGTAATATTTTACAATTGATATCATTACATGTTAAGAAGCTTCTCAAAATAGAAAACTTTTCATATATATACAGTTTTTTACATAAGATGGTTTAACAAATATTAACTTAGTTCTCTAGAAATAAACTCTTAATCTTCAGGGGTTAAATCAGTGTCTTTTAAACTCAAATTTACCCAGCAAAGTAACATTCCTATGTAGCTGGAAATAAAATCCTGTAAGACAAATTCAGCTTTAAAATTTGAAGACTTGAGATCACAGAACTAAGCAAAAATTATTTTGGAAATAACTCAAAAGTGAAAAGGAATCTATAATATTTGTAAAGTATATATGCATGTGCTTCAATTATAGAAATTTAATAATAAAGAATAACATTCCTTTATACATCCTATCACTTTTTACCTATGGCATTATAAAAGTTAGTTTTCAAAGTAACTAGATAATCTCTTCTTTTTCTGCTTTTTTACAATAGCATCTGAGTTTCATGACAAGATTTGAAGAGAAACATTATTCTTAAGAAAAATGCAAACCCAAATACTAGACAAAATACTAAAACAGATCTCCATAGAACTTTTGGTAAATCATTTAGAAAGAGTTTTTGCTTTGAGGACTCATAAGCTTCTCTGTGACAACAAGAAATTGGACCCCTTTCTGGCATGATTCTTTTTGCACCAACACCTTCAGGTGCCACTAGGGGACATAACACAGGTGACCTTTCTTCTGCTAAAACTCCTACACATAAACCTCAGCTCAGCTCCCTCACAATAGTTTTGTGAGGAAGATCAGTAGAGAACTACCAAGCATCTTCTTCATTCTGCAGTGAGGAAACTGAAGCACTGAAAGGTTACATGGTTTGCCCAAAGTATTCACTGAGTCAGTCAATCATGAAGTTATAAACAATATTAAATTATCACTTTTCCTGTCCTATTGCTCTCTGATCAGAGTTCACAGTAAAAGGCTGTATGTCCTCAAGTGAGCAGGTTATATGACCTTCAATTGAGAATACACCTATCCATTAATAATTACTTTAAAGGGGATATAATCTCAAAGATCATTAAAACATAACAGTCAAAAAACAGGGGCAGAGGGTTTAGCTCAGTAGTATAGCACTTGCTACCACACACAAGGCCTTGGATTCTATCTTCAGGACCACAAGGGAAAAAAATTAGTATTTGCATAGAACTATATTTTTAAAACTTTACATGATAATACTCATTTAAAAAAAGAAAGTTTTTTAAATTTATAACTCAGGGAAAAAATTATCTTCAAAAAACATATAATAATATTACTAGGATAATCCTAGAATACATCTTCCGATGGAGACACTTGAAGTGGAAAACAAGCACTAGTAATAATTACAGGATAGTAAGTGTTACACTGAGAGTGAGCTGTCGGGCGTAGTGGCTTATACCTCTAATCCCAGCATTCTGGGAGACTGAAACAGGATAATCACAAGTTCAAGTCCACTTCATGACTTTGTGAGACTGTCACAAAACAAAACAAAACAAAACAAAACAAAACAAAACAAAACAAAACAAAACAGAACCTGGGATGCAGCTCAGTTCAAAGGCCCTAGGTTCAATGCCCAGTACCACCAAGAAAAAAAAACAATTGAGAGTCAAGCTCCAGTATGGATAACAAATGTACCAGGAATTCTACCATAGTTCTCAATATTTTCCGAGCCATAAAAATTTTGTAAGCATGTTACATTTTGCCATGTTTAATCTGCAACAAAACATTGTTGCTTTAAAACATAGTACCTAACTGTGGTTAAACCACAAAGATTAACACAATTAAGTTGAAATAATAAGCACACTTAAACAACACCTTATTATTATATATTTCTGTCCTAATAGTTTTCTAGTTTCTATAATGCACAATTTTAGTAGTAGTCACTGTTTTATCTTTGAATAGCCATGTTTTCTTTTCAAAAAGTGTAAACAAGAACCTTTGAAAGGACAGCTCTGAAGAACTCTTTGGCCATGAAAAAAAAACTATAATTAATACTTAAGATTTCCCCTTGAATGGAATGGTCAATATTTAAATCAATATGCTAAATGTGCTAAATGTCAAAAGTGTGCATGTTTCCCTCTGAAATCAAAATCTTTTCTAAAACAATACAAAGCATCTTTAAAATCCAGTTACTCCAAAGACTGAAAAAATAATGTATCATTTGATCAGCATATACATGCTAATGACACTAACACTATTAGTTGAAATATAACACTAATTATTCATGCGAAATATCCCACAAATTTGCATACAGATTTGAAAAAGAGCTTTTTACATTCAGTTATGTCTAGTAAGTAAGTTCTGTTTTAAGCCATGGGTTTGTGAATATGGTTATTACTTGAGGTCTCCATTCACTTATATTTCTTTGGGAAGTACAGGTTGAACATACTTTTTAGAGACAGCAAAAATGTAAATCACAATAATAAAATGTATGATATTTAGTATGACTTATGGCTTCCTTGAACCTTTAAATGACTCTCTTAAAAAATTCACATGAAACTGAAGTGTATGTTTTCAACATATACGGATCTTTATCATGATATAAATCTTTCCACTGTAATTGTACTTCTAAGGCAGACACTTAGGGAATGGTATATAATGAATCTTATTAGAAAAGATAATACTCTTTACTGAAATAGCTGTAATTAACTCACGGTGTCTTTTTTGCTATACTGACACTTTTCATTGAGAGTAGGCAGGAAATTCTGGGGCACATGATGTTCATAAAAACTGAAATGATGCGATGTGTTGACCTTGTTTAGTTGTTCCATAATTTTTTTCAGACTTTAGATATCTTCAAATATTATACTGGAAGACATTGAGAGATACCGTCCACCAGGTTGATACCTAAAAGGTGAACATAAAGAAATGATCTGAAGGGCCGGAGATTTAGCTCAGTGGTTCCAGTGCCTGCCTCACAAGTGCAAGGTCCCTGGTTTGATCCCTGGTAACCACACACAATACCGGGCATGGAAACTCATGCCCACCAGCACTCAGTACCACATACCACAAATGCCAGGCTTGATGGTTCAAACCTGTAATTCTCAGCACTTGGGAGGCAGAGGCAGGAGGATTGCTGAGTTCTGGGCTTGCCTGGGCTACATAGTGAGCTCAGGGCCAGCCTGAACTACAAAGCAAGACATTGTCTCAATAAATAAATAAATAAGAAATGATCGGAGGCATTAAAAATAATAGGAGCGTGGAAACCTTATAAGGAAATAACTACATAATTTGTATGCTTTGTAGAAATCAATAATAGCTAAAAGCAAAAACTTACCTTCCAAGCATATATCAAAAAGAACTTAATTATAAATCAACCAGCAATTGTGTTAGACCCTAGAATACATACAGGACAGAGTGAGGGATATTTTTTTAAATGGAGACATGTAAGACATATACAAGACACTTAATCAGCTTACTAACTACCTTCAATTGCCAAACATAAATAGAACATTCTAGGTTTTTGTTGTTCATAGGCCACAACACAGCAACATCTTTGTGCATCTGATATTCTGGTGTCATTAAATCATTTCCTTATAGCATAGTCACTAAAAGCACAGCCTTTTCAAAAAGAATACTGGAGTCTGAATGCTTGACTTGCCACTCAGAGGGAGCTATAGGCAAATTACCAAGCCTCTCTGGATATAAATCCAATTTGATTTGTAACCATAAAATAAAGTATTACTAAGAACTTAGAAGTGTGTTTGCTGTCAAGATATAGTTACACAGCTATTTACTAAAACTTCATAAGTAGAACTGCCAGATATAGGCATGTGTATGTGTATATGTATACACATATATATTTTTTTCAATTCTTTATTATGTATAATATGAAGATACTTATTTTAATTACCACTATTGAATGGTATAATTTTTAAATATAAAAATATTAGAGGGAGTAAAATGATATCAAAGGTTACTCAGTATATTTTTTATTAGTAGCAAAGATGGACATTTTTCTTATGTTCACTTATCATTTGTTTCCAATCTTGTCACTATGTCATTAAAATTTCAGAGGAATGTTAGAGTCAAAATGACATAATCAGAACTTACCTTCCTGATTCAGATTCAAGAGGATCATCACTGAATGTTTCTGCATTAAAATCTAAAGGTTCTGCATCTTGGAGAAGTTCTATTCGGTCCCTTTCAGTCCTATTATTAGCCCTGGTATATTTGGATGCTATTCAAAAAAGAAAAAAAAGAAATATGTCTATTTGCTTACTGCCTTTTCATTTACAAGTCACAATCTATGGGTTCACAAAAGGAAAAATCAAGATTACAAATGATCTGACTTTGTGAAGAAAAATAATGTAAGAGACAGCTACATAGTTCCCTTAGAGTCTGATTAAAATTATAAACAGTAAAATAGAACATAACAAAAGAAATTTCTCCAGCTTTGTAGCTGCCTAAGCTCAGAAGCAGATACAGGAGACAGACAATATGGATTAGAATATTTAAGTATGGTATCGTAACAATGAAGTTGTTCATTGTCAAAGCAAGTTTCAGTTGGTAATAGTGATGCTCATTTGATGTTACTTGAACAGTTTAAGTAGCTCATTATCAATCTTACACAAATCCCTGTATGGTAAAGCCTCAGTGGTGGGACTCTCAGTATTACTATATCTGTTCCAAAGACATACAAACTTTGCCTTTTGCACAGTGCAAGGTTCTAGGCAAACAGGATTTGGGACCTACCTAGAGATAAATGGCTTCTATGTCTCATGGCACAGAAGGGTAAGTGCTTTGGGAGGTTTCCTAACCCCAACTACTACTACTGATAGTTTCTAAAATGTGAACATCACAAGGACAAGAAGTTTATCTTCTTTTTTGTTTGTTTGAGACAGGGTCTTGCTTTGTACTTCAGGCTGGCCCTCAGCTTATTATGTAGCCCAGACAAGCCTGGAACTCAGCAGTCCTCCTGCCTCTGCCTCTGCCTCCCGAGTGCTGGGATTACAGGCCTGAGCCACCACGCCTAGCACTGTGGTATGTGGTATTGATGGCTGGTGGGTGTGAGTCACCATGCCCAGCATTGTATGTGGTTACCGGGATCGAACTCAGGGCCTTGCACTTGCGAGGCAGGCACTGGAACAACTGAGCTTAATCTCCGGCCCCAAGAAGTTTATCTTGTTGGTATAACTGCAAACATAGGAAAGTATCTGACATATATGGGTCAGTCAATAAATTCTTATATAAAAATGACTGAATAACCAATACTACCAAAAGTGCAAAAAATATCAAGATAAATAGTAGAAATGAGCGCTTGCCTAGAACGTGCCTGAGACAAGTGCTTACATTATTTAAATTAACTATTCATCTGATATTCTCCTTGCCTTATTCAAATGCATATTTGAGTTTCCCTTTGCTTGTACATATGAAGGAAAATGTAAGTAAAGACACTAACAATATATGTTTATTATTCTTACAAAGTCTAGGCATTTCCAGATTGCTATCGTAATCCTCAATCTCTATTCAGCCAAATAGAAGAAAAAATTCTAAGCAAATAATAAAACATAAATTACATACACCAGTTGGTACTACTATCTGAGAAATTTGACTCTTTTGGATCAGAATGAACATTTCTATTCCTAGTGGAATCTTCTCTATTGTGTCCATAACGTTCTTTCCATTCCTAAAAAGGAAATATGAATGAATATATAACAAAAGAATAAAAAATAATTTGTCATTGTCAATAAATTCTAGATGCAGTTATTATTTTCATCATAAATTCATTAGTATCAGTATAAATATCATAAAGCCTTTAAAATTCATAGGCCAATCTTTTTATTCTTGTATGAGTCATTCAAATCAGTCTTCATAAGCTTTAATTTTCAATGAAGACATTTATAGATATTTTTTGCTAGCTATGATTATGTTAAATTATTATTCTATTGAAATTTTTTTTTTTTTTTGAGACAGGGTCTCACTTTGTAGTTCAGGCTGGCCCTGAGCTCACTATGTAGCCCAGGCAAGCCTCAAACTCAGCAATCCTCCTGCCTCTGCCTCCCAATGACAGGCATGAGCCACCACACCTGGCTCTATCTAAAATTTAAAGACATTACAATTACATCAAAGTTAACTTAACTGTAAGAATTATGAAAGTCCATAAATGGACTTATAAAATGTTAATAAAATTTTCTTTTACTCAGATTAGACACCAATACTAATGACTTGAAAAGTCATTTTTGATGGCACAATTAAAGTTATACAACTCATAAGTGGATGACAACTCACTCAGAACTGTAAATTATCTTAAATGTAGTAAAATCACATTAACTGAGATTGCACTCATTAAGTTCTTAAAATTTAAACAGCTACTAGAAGTCTAACCTAACCTTCCATGCAGAAGGTTATTAATATATTCTGAACTATGCTACCTGCTTTTTGTTAGCTTTTTTTGTTAGCTTTTTGGCTAACAGTTTTCTACATGTGAACTGCATATTGCAATTTTAGTATATGATGGAAATTCAAACTTCTCATAGAGATGAAAACTTTCTCCAGTAATTTCTACTCTTTGATTCTAGTCATCCCTTTTGAAATAAATGGTATCAGAGGTATGTCTATATGTCCAACTCCTCGAAATGTATATACTACATATGGGCAAATTTTTCATAAAGTCAATTGTATTTTAATACAGATTTTTTTAAAAAAAGAAAAAAGAACAAGGCTCCTTTTTATATGATATATACTATAATACAGACAACTATCAATTTACTTTTTTCCTTCATTTTGTCAGTTAAGTGCAGGCAGGTGTTAAATTTTTTTGTAATTGTGAAGAGGTTTTCTCATCTTTTGCCTTTTTACTATCTAGGAGAAAGTCAGTTTGCCTTAGCAAGTAGAGGACTGAGGGAAAATTAAGAAGAAATAAAATTAATGCCATGTTACCAAAATGGCCTAACAATTTCAAAACAATGAAAAACCACTTTAACAGCAAAATTTCATGAATTCATTTATTCAACAAATATTTACTGAGCACATACCTTAGGCAACCAACTGCTTGTCATTGGGCACAGATTAAGTAGATCTTACTAGTAACTTTTTGGAACAAATCTGACAGGACATTTAGCATTTGCATATGAAAGTATTAAAATCTTCCTTTAGAAATATATCCTAAGTCATTTTCTGACTGTTTTTGTCTTTAATCAATTATTCTAACTCAGTAATATTCTCATGACTTTTAAGTGATTTAATAAATACTGTACTTACTCTTCTTCGATTTTCACCTTCTTCTTGCCTTTGCCTTTTTCTCTTTTCTAGAGACAGAAAAATAATTTCAAATTTAATATTGCTTAATTAGATATAGACTAAGTGAAATAAAATTATTTTATCTTTGTGTATAGGAATTCTTTCCCACATTACTCTCTTTAAGTTATATGTATTCAGTGTTTAACATTCCCCGCACAAGATATACTATAATTTTGACCACTCTCTAAATATCTTCTAATTTATCAGTCCCATTTGTGAAAATCTTGCCACATGAGATCTAATTAATGCAGAAAAGCAAAACTATGATATCAGTGAGAGTAGGAAGCATTTGGTAATTTCAGAGAACGTTTAAATGCTAATGGCTCAAAGTCAAATCTTTTCTACTCTTAACATTCTACCATTGCTTGAGCATCAGTAAATAAATATATTCAATTTGTGGTAGAGTGCTATATACTCTCATAGTGGTCTCATCCTCACATTAATGATCATATTTTAAGAGAAACAGCCTTGGATTGAATAATTGCCATGTAGTATCAAACTAATGACTCTTTAATGAGTTTTACATTTATATAGAATTTGGCAAACATGATTCAAGGAAAACAACTTCAAAACAATACAACCCTGTTTTTAGTTGCAAACATACTATAATTTATTCCACAGAACTCCTTAAAGAGAGATGAAACATTTATGTTTTCAATTGATTTTTTTCCTAAAGAAAGATGTATATAAATTTTTAGCGAAAAAAGCATTGGTTACTAGTTTCTTAATATATATGAAAGACTATTTATAAATTGTATAAAGATTATTCTTGAATTTTGTCTTAGTACTCAGTATTTTCTTTTCATTTACTTTAAAAGATAATTCTTACCTCGTTTGATTAATTCTCTTCCTTCATCAATTAAGTCTGATGTCATATCATTATCTCCCATAAACTGCTGGAAACCAAGCAGATTCAAACAACGGGTTCCCAAACTAATAAAAATAGATATTTAAAACACAAGCATTATTTCCCATTCTAAACATTTAAATAAATTTCTCATTGGCATTCTTTCCTCCAGAAAAGCCAATGCTTCATTATTATTTATTATGCCAAATTACATAGTATTATAATTCATTCTTTAGGAATCATTCATTTCTCTTTCCAAAAACCTTACACCCAGCACTTCTCATACTATAGTGTATGGATTTCTTATGGATGCACATTAGGTCAGACCCTGAATTCAAACCTCAGTCAAAAATAAAACAAGTAAAAAAAGAAAAAGAAAACTGATTAACATTAATAAAATAATCTTAAAGAAGTGGTATTTTCACCACTTAGGAGGTGAAAGAGGGCAGAGAAACACAAGTAACGATTCTTTACATGAACACTTCTCCACTGTTAGTAGGCATGGAGATGGGTACTAGCACTATGAAAATCAGTATGGAGATCCCTCAAAAAGCTAGGATTAGAGTCACATTTGATCCTGCTATTTCTCTGCTGGTTATCATGAAAGAATTAAAAGCATCACTCAAGTGATTTATGCATGCTCATTTTTATAGAAACACAGTTTGTAATAGCTAAATCTTGAAAACAGCCCATAACCCCTCAACTAGTGAGTAGATAAAGATGTGGGAATTTTTTAAAATTTTTAATTAATTAATTTTTTTTTTGAGACAGGGTCTTGCTTTGTAGTTCAGGCTGGCCCTGAGCTGCTCACAATGTAGTCCAGGCAAGCCTCAAACTCAGCAATTCTCCTGTCTCTGCCTCCCGAGTGCTGGGATTACAGGCATGAGCCACCACGCCCGGCAGGACTTTTTTAAATAAAATGGAATACTATGTAGCCATAAAGAAAGATAAGCTTGAGATAGTTATAGCTAAATAGATGTGCCTTGAGGCCATACCATACTCATAGATAAAATAAATAGAAAACAAATGTAAATACCATATTGTTTCTCTAGTGTGAGAAACTGAAATGAGATCCAGAATGTATAATAGGTATTGTGAAACAGGAAGAAAATGTTCAAAGGGAAAGGGAAATGGGGGAGAGGAAGGGGAAAGCAACGACAGGAAAGCAAAAAATTTGATGATAAAAAGGAAAAAACAGAAACAAGTTTATGTTTATAGGAGAGGAGGGTCCAGGGGTTTAAGAGAAAGCAGGGGAATGGGGAAAAATAGACATCAAGATATGTCATGTACAGGTGCAAACTCTCAAAGATGAATGAGATCATAATATATATCTAAAATGTACCAATAAACTCAATAAAGAAAAACTTTTTTAAAAAAGAAAGAAAGTAAAAAAGAAAAAGAAAGAAAGAAAGAAAGAAAGAAAGAAAGAAAGAAAGAAAGAAAGAAAGAAAGAAAGAAAGAAAGAAAGAAAGGGAAGCCAGGATGCTAAAAGATAGGTGGTCCTGTCCTTTAACTTCTTGGGACACTCTGCCAAGATTCTATCATTTTCTCTAATAACATAAAAAAAAAAGCAGCCCATGAACCTGTCAAACCTAGAGGAGGATTTCTCCTCTGCTCTTGGTTATAATTGCTTCTCACCAGACCCATCAGGATGGCTGTGTTTGAAGCATTTAGAAAGCCAGTAATAATTATGGGAAAAACCTCAAGATTAAATTATGAGTTATTAGAAATAAGCTGGGTATGAAATGTTTTTGCAAGCTATACTAACTCATACTGTCTAAGGCTAGTGAGATTATTAGCTGTCATTAATAGTATCACTTCATAGCCCAAATAACTACAACAGAATAACACTACTTTTTTCATTAAAATATCTTTAGAGTAAAGAACCTGACTTGATTATTAAAGCAGTTTCTTCAAACCTTAGATTTCTCAATGTCAAAATAAACAAACAACAATAAAATACAACCAGTAAGTATTTATGAAGAAAAGACACACAGATTCAACTAAGGATATGAATAAAAATATGAAAAATATTCATAAGGATATGAATAAAAATCCATACAAACAAATGACAAATTAAAACCTCAACAGAATTAAATAAGGCTTATAGTGTAGTTAACAGTAAAGTTCTAATGTAAATTGCTTACCTAAAATAAGTAGCAATGCAGAGAATTACCACCAACATAGGATAATATATGTAGAATCCATCTGCAATAAAGGATAAAACTTTCATGGAACCCATAATCTGAAGAGCAAAAAAAAAAAAGAAAAGTTATATCACCACACTTCTATAATTTTCATTCCTTTCCATCATTAGAAACTTTGCCCATAACCAGTTATATCAATATACTTCAAACTTTTCAAGAAGTAGAAACAAAGTAAGTGATCTGATTTTTTTTAAAGATTTGCCTATTAAGGTTTTTTCTTACAGAAAACTAGTACATTATAAATACTGCCAAAAATTATATACAAAGACTATAAAGATAAAAGTTAACATTATTGTAAGTTAAGTCTTTCAATATTATTCAGCTAGACAATCCAATGAATCAAGAAACTTTTTTTATAATGAGAGAAACAAAATTTATCAACTCATCAGTAGTTATACACACACCTTTAAGAGAAGTTTCAGTAGCAGGAGTTCAATAATGTTATAGAACTTTTCTGCCAACATTGAAAGAAAGTTTATAAAACAATATCTCATATATATAACAATCTAAAGAATTCCATTTTTTAAATCATACTTACAGATGTATAAGCAGTTGGCTGAGTATTCTGGTGAGAGATAGAGGAATCCATATGGGTCAAACCCAGGAAATTAAGACACAAAGGAGGGGTCAAACGGCAAAATAACCTACAGTAAACATTAAAGAGAATATATAAACATAAGGCAGAAGCACACATTTTGTATTATACTGAAATGGATTCAGACTATTGCAGCTATAACTTTCATCTGTTGTATAACATATATTTTGAATTCTTAATGTGCACTCCCTTTACTCATTTAGGTGACATTCAGAACATTCTACTACTCACTTTTCTTATTAAAGCATTAATATCTACAGAGCAAAACTACATCCTCAGGTTGCCTGCTATGTTCTGTCTGCTCTTGCTTTCTTTGCATGATTTGTGGAGGGACTTTTTACACTCTTCTTCAGTTCCACGATCTGTGCAATCCATTTCACAGTAAGACAAAGACAGTGACATCCACAAGATGAAAGGAACTGAATACATAAAAGATCTGAAGTTGTATCAAAATGTGTCATTCTGACAGATACAGCTGTGAAGAACTGGTCAGTGTTGTCCAAAAAAGAAAAAGTACCTTATAAAACTGATTTGAAAAGTTCAGAGTGGAGGGCTGGAGATTTAGCTCAGTGATTCCTGCACCTTCTCATGCAAGTGCAAGGTCCTGCCTGAGTTTGATCCAGCAACCACATACAATGCTGGGCGTAGTGACTCACGCTCACCAGCAATCAATACCACAGTGCTGGCTGTGGTGGCTCATGCCTGTAATCCCAGCACTCGGAAGGCAGAGACAGGAGGATTGCTGAGTTTGAGGCTTGCCTGGGCTCCATAGTGAGCTCAGGGCCAGCCTGAACTACAAAGCGAGACCCTGTCTCAAAAAAAAAAAAAAGAAAGAAAGAAAGTTCAGAGTGGAAAAGATGATAGGGAGTAAACATAAAACAGGTAATATGAGGAAGATCTTTTGTGGTTAAAAAAAAATTTATATCTCAATTGTTGGTTGTGGCTTCAGGAATCCACACAAACAAATGACAAATTAAAACCTCAACAGAACTAAATAAAGCTTACAGTGTAGTTAACAGTAAAGTTCTAATGTAAATTTCCTGGTCTGTTATTATAAAATAGCTACAGAAGAGATCACCATTAGGAAAAATTTGATGTATATATAGATTCAATTCTTTGTAGCACATTTGCAACTTCCAGTAAGTCCAAATTTATCTGTAAAACAAAGGAAATGCTTAAAAATGCTTGAGATATCAATTCCTTTGAACCTCCCTTTGTCTAGCCCTTACAAATACACCACAGGACTGAGCCATCTCTAAGTTCTCTCTATATCCTCAAGAAAAAATGATGCAATCAGTTTTCTTACCTCTCCTTAAAAAAGTTTGAGGCCCTTGACCTTCAGATTATTCCACAAGTCTGACTCAGTCTCTAAACTTTCAATTGTTTCTACTGTTTACTCATTTATAAACTGAATCTCAAATTGGTTAACTCAGCCTCCCTATGTCTTTCTTTCCCCTACTAAACTGGAATACTTTTTTTGAAGTACTGGGGATTGAAGTTGGGCCCTTGTGCTTAGTGTAAGCTAGGTGCAGTGCCACTGAGCTAAATCCCCATCCCTAACCTAGAAACTTAATTTTAGCTGGTAGTCACAAAACATGTATTTATTAATACCTAATCAGGTGGCTCATAAAAAAGTAGGTGTTAGTACAACATTCATAAACAACAAGCAATAAGAGAGATTCACAGTGATATAAGCAATGGAGACATTTCTGTTTCTAAACTCAGTCCTACTTACATGCCACTGAAAAGTAGACTGTAAGCATCAGTCTGGTGATGTGAAGCCAAGTAATAATAGTTAAATACTCGAATCCTGAATACAGTAGAATAAACACATATACTGAGGAAGAAGATGGAGAGGAAGCAAGCAATCTGGAAAACAATTTAAGACTATTAAGTATCACAATTACTCACTGCAGGTGACATTTACTGAGGTTCTAAAATTTAAATACAATCATGTAATTTTAAAAAGTCATCTAAGAGAAATAAAATTATGGGGAAAAAAATCTACATTTCTACCAGATCAATATCCTAGATCTATAAATTTCAAATATATCTCCTAAAGGAAGCCTGTTTTCCCATTCCCTTGGAAGTTCTTCACACAAAGACTCTAAGTCATGTAGTTTCACTGACATAAAGAGCAAAATATTCTCAGAAAATAATTTTGAACTTTCTTATATCTTTTCATTGCTTCTTAAATGCAACTCTTAGTTTTGTAGTCTGGGTAAACTCATTTTTGGAAGCTGAATAACATTGTGGGGAGCATCACTGTTTGCATCATTACAAGAAGAAATAAATATATGAGAAAAATATAGGTTAAACTATGAAGCTGATTATATTTATGACAACTACACAATATAATGTCAACTGACCTCAATATAAATATAATTGTATGTTTTTTCTGCCAATTGTATGAAGACTGCAAAGAGGGATAAGACAGGAGTTGTGCTAAAGAATGTGCACTCTGACCACACAACAATCACGGAAAAGATGGACAAAACCACAGCAAGAATCCTGTAAAACCATGGTCGTAAAAGACATTCCCAGTACCATTCTAGAAGATAAAAGAAAAATAAAATTAGGAAAAAAATAAAGGAGTATCAGGGTATTTAATACTGTTTCAAAATATATCCAATAAGCTCATTACAAAAAGAAAAATAGCAATTTTACACTGGAGGAACCAGCCAGACCTAATGATCATTAGCAATGAGATAAACAGATACCCCATGTGCTTCTTGGTGTGACATATTAAAAAGAAAAGAATGACACTGCCACGGCATTCCTGCCCCAAATGCATTAAACCTGAATCTGAGCATTAGGACAATCAACCAAAAACTGACCTGCACTCTCCACAAACATCTATGTTGTGAAACATGAGTAAAGCCTGAGAAACTATTCTTGACTAAAGGAGACCAAGAAGTTAGGACAACTGAATGCAGTGTATCATCTACAATTTTTCCCAAAGACTATCACTGGAATAATTAAGCGATGAGGTCTGTAAATAATAGGACATATCAATAATAATTTCCTGACTTTGACAGTAGATAATAGTTATGTAACATGATCTTTAGTTTTAGAAAATATACACTGAAACATTTAGAGCAAAGAGAATCACATCTGAATACAGCTCTGAAATGCTAAAGAAAAAATATACATAGAGAAAGAGCAAATTAAAAAAATTTAGAATTTTGAGAACATAGGTATATGAGAATATTTTGTGAAATTCTGGTTTGATCAAATCTGAACTTAGGTAAGAACAAAAGGCCATATTTATATTTTAGGTGTTAGGGGATAAACCCAGGGCCTCGTATGTGCTAAGTATGTGCTAATACCACTCAGCTACACACCCTCAACAAGGCTGTTTTCATTTCATACACTGAAAAAGTGAGCTCCTGTCTCATAGATGTAAATCTTTTCAACCTAAAGCTCAGCATAAATTCTGATTTTGCCATCCACTTAGAATACTATGAGCTCTCATTTTCTTTACCTCTTCTTTAATGAGCTTCTCAATCCTACCTCACCCATTCCATTTGGTTTAGTCTTCACTAAACCAAAATGCCCCCCTCTCCTCCAAACCACCCCCCCCATACCTCTCTTTGGTCCTTCACATAAGGAAAACATTTTGAGAGATTTCTAGTCTATTTTCAGTTGCTTTCCTTACTTCTTCTAAACTTCAATTAGTCTTTATTACCTTTCTTCCATCTTTCTTCCCTGAAATCCTGTGGGCATGTCTTAGGATTCATGACACAAAAAGTGAAAAGTATGTTACCCATTTCCACGATGTATTTTACTCTCCTGGTTCTCCTTTTATCTCACTGGCCACTCCTTTTCTAATCTTTTCTGTTTGTTCCTCCTTATCAACTAATCTCTAAAAATCTGGACTGCTTCAGGTTTTGGCCTCACTTTTTCTCCTCTACTGCAATCACCTCTTTAGTGATTTTCTTCCTTGATCCTTGGCTCATTATCCATTGATGGTACCTTAATTTACATTTGCAAACCAGTCTTCTGCCCTAAATTCTATTTCTAGCACTAATTACCTACTCGGGATGCTCATTTATACCTGCATGCATTTAGGAACAGGAAATTTTCTTTTTTAATTGATACATATATTCCACCCAACAATACACAAAATTAATGTACTCATATATTTGTTGAAAAAAATGAAAACAGGTATCAACCACACTCTGCCTTTGTTTATAGAACAAATCTTTGTTAAAGAAGTTTTCTGAAATTTGTTTGGTTATTAAGTCTTTATACTGAAGACCAAACATGCCAAAGACAATCAAGTGAATAAAACTGTTAGAATAGATGAGTTAAGTTGAAGTTTTGGTACAGAAACAATTTGGTACATGGATTAAATTTCTCCACACTAAATTTGAAAACATTTAAAAGGAGTGTCATAAGCAATCATAGAAATAAAAAAAAATGATGACTAAAATATGAAGGTTTCATAAACAAAACGAATGAAAATAATCAAAGAGGACTTCTTAAGGGAATATTTTAATAGACTGTCAAGACAAGAGGAAACTCAAGTTTATGATGTAAATTTCTTAAAAATCTAATTATTTTAAGTGTATATCATCTATATATAAAACATGCTTGATCAAATATATTTTTGCATAGAATTTCAACTATGAAGTAACTGAAAAATGATGGATATGCTACTTGACAAGTAAAATAGTTACTTCAGAAGGGAAACTTTATCAAATATATATTATCACAGTACAAACAATACAAGTGAATTTCAACTTTCAGTTGTTGAAAATTTACACTTTTTCCTTCAGAAAACTATCATTAAATTTTAAAATGTATAAAAAATGACATACCAATTATAGGATTATAAAAATATTGGATAAATCGATTTTCTGGCTCTGGGGGCTGAAAGGTGTGAACAAACTGATGAGTGGCACTGGTTTCATTTTTTGCAACATCTTCTAGATAAAAGGCTTGTTCCAAAAGAATCTGCCATTGCACTTGAGTTCGACGGTGCCTCTGAACTGAATAAATCACCTAAGAAAAAGAAGTGAAGGGGATAGACTCATCATTGCTCTGATTCAACAATGCGTCATCCTACTGTTTAGGAATTATTTATTTATGTGTTTTTGTTATAAAAGAGGAGTGATAGAGGCATTTACTGGATAGAAAAATTATTTGTAAGAGTTTGCATAATAGTTATATTTCTCTCTGCTCAATTTCCAAGAGCAAGGGTAGGGATGTGGCTCAGTGGCATATCTGCCTCTCAAGCACAAGGTCCTGAGTTCAATACGCAGTACTGAAAAAAAAAAAATTCCAAGAGCATCCTTCTCCAAAAACACAAAAGCTGAAATATTTTGCCAGGCGTGGTGGCTCACGCCTGTAATCCCAGCACTCGGGAGCCAGAGACAGGAGAATTGCTGAGTTCAAGGCTTACCTGGCTACATAGTGAGCTCAGAGCCAGCCTGAACTACAAAGTGAGACCCTGTCTCAAAAAAAAAAAAAAAAAAAGCTGAAATATTTCAAAAATACACAGATAAGGACAAGATTAAGGAAAATTTTAAAACACATACACTCAAAATTTCTTCTTTGTAAGCAAAAATTTTAAATATAATTGAAATTATCTGTTAATGAAATAGCTATAATTAATAATGAAAGTTACCTGTTTATGCAATTTTACCAGACTTTTTTCACTTGGGTAAGTATTACGCTTTTCATCAAAATCTTCATAATCATCCATGTTCCTGCCCATTTTTTCCTGATACTCTGTAGGGCACTAAAAGGAACAAGTAGATTTTTAAAAAAATTTTAATTGTAAAACATAAGATTTATTTTTATTAAAAATCCTATCATTCTTAGTCACTTCTAATTTTCTCAAAAACATACTCTTCCTTTACTAGCATCTTTAAAAAGTTAAGATTTCTCCTTGCTAATACTTTCCTGAAAATATTTTAAAAGATGCATTGACTTTCTTCTCATTTCCATTTATAATGATTTTTATGTTTGGATATACTGACTAGAGTTGGTGAAAGTAGGGAAGCTTCTCTGCATGAAGTAACTAGTACTTGAGAAAATTCTTAAGTAAGTGACTAATAAAACTCATTGATGTTCCAGGCTAACTAAAGAAGATTCATGACAAAAGCAAGATAGTGAATTTTTAAAAACCACAGTACAGAGAATCACATACTCTACATGGAGTATCTGACGTACTGTAAATCATTTATTACTTATATGAATTTGGGCAAGTTGAGTAGCCTCCCTAAGTGTGAAGAAGTAGCCAATATGAGAGACATGGTTAGAAAATTTATTCCTATGACTACGATTTTAGACAAAGGATCATTAGCTAATAATCAGTGCAACTGATTTAAAACAGAGGGAAAAAACATACTTCAGTGGTCCTGTGGGTGCATAGAAGACAACAGAGGAACTCTGTAAAATAATCACTTTTGAAAGTATATGAGGTCTGCTAATCTAATACTACCATAGCAATCTCTTAGTTGTATGGCTTTCTATTAAATACTTATGTTATATATACCATATCACTTATTTAATGATAAACAAAATATTCTGTAAAGTGACATGCAGGAAGTTGGATATAACAGATTATTGAGGTCCTGGTTCATTTTCTAGGAGCTATGTCTTTAGTGATCTCACATAATGGCAATTTAAAGGCTTATCTCTACCACTGTGTCATGGCAATTACTATACATTACTTACCATCACCACTATCCACATTTCAATCGAAAATAAATAAATTTAAGACTAATTTAACAAAGAAGCCCTACCATGTACACATCACTATTGGTGTATGATTAATATTCCTTTTCATACTTTTCTAATGTTTTATTATTATATAAAACAATTTATACAATACATAAATATTTAAAAAGGAAACGATATAATTTAATTACCTTTTTGAGTATTGTATCGACACATTTTCGCAATGGATGGTTATACTTGATGCTTTCATTCACTTTACGGACTTCCTATGAAATAAAAATATTTCCTTTTACACATCAGACCTTTCAAATGACAATGCACTGAATGTTATCTATAGTCTCATAAGTTTAACTTCAACTCAAATTATTTAATATTATATGAACTTTTCACTGAATAAAAATTCTTAAAAAAATATATTGAGGGCCGGAGATTTAGCTCAGTGGTTCCAGCACCTGCCTCGCAAGCACAAGGTCCTGAGTTCGATCCTGGTAACCACATAGAATGCTGGGCGTGGTGACTCACGCCCACCAGCAATCAATACCACATACCACAATGCTGGGCGTGGTGGCTCCTGCCTATAATCCCAGCAATCGGGAGGCAGAGACAGGAGGATTGCTGAGTTCGCGGTGGCTTGCCTGGGCTACATAGTGAGCTCAGGGCCAGCCTGAACTACAAAGCGAGACCCTGTCTCAAAAAAAAAAAAAAAAAAAAAAATATATATATATATATATATATATATGGAAAAACAAAGCGAAGAAATAGCTATACCTAACCCATAATCTTTAACTGTGATGTGCAAATTGGTCTTGAATAAGAATATAGCAGATTAGTAAATTCTAGATGTGTCCTTGACGTCTGATATATATATCAGCAAAGTGAGGAGGGAGATTCACCTTAGATGTGGGTGGCACCATCCAATAGGCTTGAAATCTGGATAAAACTAAAAGGGCAATGAAGCATCTTTCTTTGTATAGAAGTCCTGCAGTCTTCACCACTGTCTTTGGGCATTGGCCTCCTTTAGCCATCCAACACAGACTCTTCAGCCTTCAAAACCAGACTCACACTGGTGACTCTACAGTGAATTTCCAGACCTGTAAACTTCAAATGCTACTGAATCCTCTGCTGTCCAGCATACAGAAGGCTATTTTGGAGACTTGTGCCTCTGATCTGACAAAGGGCCACTGTGGTTCTTCAGTCTTTTAAGGTCCTACCCTTTGTATAATTACAGATATATTTTATATTGACTCTATACCTTTAGAAAATTGTAATGCAACATTCTCTTTTTATAACTTATAGATTTACTTCCTTATTTGCTTACTTAGTCTACAAAGATGGTTAAAAATTATTTTAAAAATCCACAAAGGTGGGGCTTGGAATTTAGCTTAGTCGTTTTGTTACCTGCTTGGCAAGCACAAAGTCCCAAGTTCCACATGCCACAATGCCAAACACAGTGGCTCAGGCTTGTAATCCCAGCACTCAGGAACCAGAGGCAGGAGGACTGCTGAGTTTGAGGTTTGCCTGGGCTACATAGTGAGCTCAGAGCCAGCCTGAACTATAAAGCGAGACCCTCTCTCAAAAAACTGAAAAAACAAAAAAAAAAAATAACTTCACAAAGGATCTGACAAATTTTGTGATTCTAATGTGATCCTAACAGGATTATATTCCTCCACTTTGTCCCTCAAGATCAATTATTTCATGACCTTAAAGAAAATAAAGAAGCCAAAAGAGGCATCAAACACTACACATGTCACAAAGTGCTTGTTTCTTTTCAACAGATAGTACTCTAGAATAATCACAACTGACTCATCCTACATTTACTAGGACCACAGGATACTTTGCCACTGTGCTGGCTAGTTCACAATGGAGGGTGGAGTAGGAAGACTAGAATTGCCCATGTACGACTTAAATGACCATTTGGTGTTGAGATAAATAAGTTAACAAATATGAAGGACGTAAAACGTTAAGGAGAGAAATCTTTAGAACCAGTAGTTCCTAGGGAATCACATAAATACTAATATTATCACATAATACTAATAAAAACAAAATTTGGAGCAATTATTTTAAGCAAGAAAAAGAGTATGTCACAGCATATAAGTCAAGAAAGGGACTCACTGGGATACTAAAAAGAGCACCTCAGCTGTAGAGAAGGATATTAAAGGATACAAAACTCAAGGCATAGAAACCATATGATGTGCCAACAAATTGTCCTTAATATTTATAACTTACATGACTAAAAATCACTATCCTTATTAAGGATATTAGGGTGACAAGATAGGACAAGTAAGTAGAAAAATGATAGAAGCAATATAATTACCCTGTAAATGTATTAAGAATGCTTAAGCTTACTAAAAACAATTAGTTTTCAAAAGACACCACTTTTCTTGCAAAATTAGAAAAAAAATACATACTATGTAGTGACATAAGATTGTAGAGAAACAAGCCCTCCTTTACAGGGTAAAAAGTGATAATCTATGGGAGTGGAATTTAGCAATATCTGCCAAAATTTTGTATGCATATACTCTGAATATACTGTTTCTATAAAATTGCTTAGCTTAGTGAGGAAAACACACATTAACCAAACAGAAAAGATATGGAAATTGCTATAAAAGCATAGGATGATCTGAAAGAGTATAATTTAGTAGGAGGCTTTCTGATAAACTGGTAATTTTAAATGAGATAAAGCAAAAATGAGTAGGAGTCAGCCAATCAAAGGGGAGGCAAGAGTTCTCCAGATAGAAGGGCAAGGACAGCAAATATGAAGGTTTTCAGACAGTATTTCAAACAGAAAGCATGGCTACAAAGAAAAGAAGAGTAAGGGCCTAACACTTGACCATGCTGAAGAATCAAAATCAACAGCCCTCACAGATGGTCTTAAATCATTTTGAGGTCAACATGTGAGGCCTAAACACAGGAGCAAGAAGATGAGACTTGGGAATTTAAAAGGTCACTTTGAAGCACGTATGACTTTATAATTTTCCATTGCTAAGCTGCCTTAAAGTTCATAGAATCATTCTACTTGAAAATATACAATCTGACCTATATTATTTATTAAATACTATGTTTTTTCTTTAAATTATCTAGCCATACCGAATAAAAACAACTACTGGAACTTTTAACATTTACTCTGTTATAAATTTAAGGTTCATTGAAAAGTTCCTAACTTTATAAAATGTGGGAAGCATTTGAAATATTAGTTCTGTTTCCTTCATACAAAATAGCAGGATTTGGGCCCTTTGGTTACTGTGCCTAATCAATTCTTATATAAGCAGGCAAAACAACATCCATGAGGGCAGGATAATGTACGGTTTTCAGTGGAAGAGGTAAGAGTTTCTCTCTCCCCCAAATTCTCTACCTAGAAAAATAACAAAATGTGAAGGTGACCTTTTAGGCCATCTAGCAAATATCTTTTGAATGGCTTGACATGGTAAGTTTCATTAATGCCTCAAAGAAAGGCAACAGCCACACACACACTCTAGAGATGAATTTCAAACAAACAGCAACACTTTTTATAAAACTACAGGGTGATGGTTGAGTGTGTTGACTTGACTGGCTGGTGAACTGGCAAGGGGATTGGTAGAGCACTCTCCTTGGTGTGTCTTGGGTGGTTCAAGGAATCGTAACAGAAACTAGATCTGGCCCTTCACCTCATCTCTCTGGCACTGTCCCCTGCTGTTTCCCTGGTAGATCCAAATTAGGCAGCTTTGCTCCACCAGGCCCTTCTGCCTAACTGTTCTTGCCTTAGAGTTTGCTCTCCTTGTGCTAAATCCCTGAAAACTGTGAAATAAATTAAACTTCCCCTCCTTTAAATTGTGTTAGGTATTGTGACCCAGCAAATAGAAAGCTAATACATATGTGGAGCTGAGAAAATAGTTACTAAGAAAAGTTCACTGAATTTTGTGATTTATCAAAAGATGTAATCAGCACCAATGTATGTTAAGTTTTCTCTCAGGCTAAATTATTCACATTTTTGTTCCATGCCTTTTCCTACAGTACATTCTACATACCTCCATCAAACTGATTGTCCTAAATTATATATAGTATCACATATCTTTCTTCTTTATAAAGTGTCAGTGACTTCTCATTAGTTTCAATAGAGTCTGGACTCTGCCAATTGACATTCAAGGCCCTGATGTGGGTTTATCTGACACAAACTTCCTACTCCAATTTGTTTTAAAACTTCCTAGCATTTGACTGAAATTTGGTCAGCCATCAAAATGGTAGCCATTCTTCAAGACCCAGGTCATATTTTACCTTCTCTGACCATTACTAAGATGTGTGACCCCTTCCTACTACAGAATTTACCTTGTATCTTCTACATGACATACAGCATATCTATAAGGAAGTGTACTATTTTCTGCTCTACACAGCTAATATCCTAGTGTCTAGTACTTAATGTGGCAGGAAGATAAATACACTTCACTTAAATGACTAATAAACTTTCTCAAGTTTATGTTATTATTATGTTATTATGTTGTTATGTTTTCTAATATTCAGAACAGGAGGAATCCCTAATTACCTTAAAGTATATGAACAAAAAATAATTCTTGAAAAACACTTCTTTTGGTGATACTATCTGCAAGGGCAGGGCAGCATTCTGGTATCCTCATGGATGTGCTACAATATATCCATTCAGAGTAGTTTCTTGTTTACATGGAAAATTTTCCCTAACATTTTTAAATCATCCACCTCTGTGTAAACCTATGAATACACAAAAATAGCATAGAAGTTACCAATGCCAGTTCTTAATTTTCCACATCTTATTCCTATCTAAAGGGCTCCTACTTAAAGACAACATCTATTTCACTCAGACACTAAAAATTCCAGGAAAGTCCAGATCTCAAATAATAATTTTAATTTATATAGCTGTTGAAGAAATACTAAATAATTTGATGAAATCCAAATTCTTCAAATCTGAATCAAGTCAATTTAAAACCACCTTTTGGGGACAACACTACCAAATTTAATTTTAACTAAATATAAAAATTATATAGTCAACTGTATCTATCAAATATAAAATTTCAAATACTTAAAACTTTCTTCAAATATTTTTTACATTGACTAAACACATATAAAATTATTAAATAAAAATCATTCTCTTTTGAGAATATAACATTTATTATTTGCCAGAAAAAATATATGAGAATACTATTTACAGACTTACTCCTACACTTTTAACTGTTTTCTGATGTAATTCTTACATTTTAGAGAATATTAAAAAGCCAATTCAAAATTTTTTAATCCCACCACATGTTTCTTTGTTCATTTATTCATTCACTTATAAAACTGTTTGCTGAATGCCTAAGAGTTTAATAGCCTGGAAGATCAGGAAAGGTATAATAGGTTGCATTTTGTATATCTTAAAAATTCACATATCAAAATCCCTAGGACCTTGGAATGTGATCTTATTTTCTTTTTATTTTTTAACTGAATTCGTTATTGATACATTTTATATACAGCTCACAATCACACTCAACATTGGGGAATTTGTACCAGTATATGAGTTAATTCTGTTTTGTTTTGTTTTGTTTTTTTTTGAGACAGGGTCTCACTTTGTAGTTCAGGCTGGCTCTGAGCTCACTATGTAGCCTAGGCAAGCTTTGAACTCAGCAATCCTCCTGTCTCTTCCTCCTGAGTGCTGGGATTACAGGCATGAGCCACCACGCCTGGCGAGTTAATTCTCATTTTTACCCATATCCGTACCCACCCCTCAACCCCCACCCCCATGCTTTCTTTTTCTTTTCAAATCATATTGTTTCCCTTCATTACTTTCCCCTATCACATTCTTACAGATACATTTAGCAAAGTAAAGCTGAGCTCATGGCCCCTTGATAGCAAGTCATCACTTAAGAAAGGGAACTTTAGAGAAAGAGTAATATAGAGAAAATAATGAAGATAAGATCCATAAGCCAAGAATGTCTAATATTACTAGGAGAAACTGGGAGAGAGGCATGAAAGATTTTTCTGACAGTCCTCAAAAGATGAGGACAACCCTGACATCATCTTGATCTTGGACTTTTTGCTTCTAGAAATGTGAGACAAGAAATATCTGTTGTTTGAGCCAATTAAATTTGTGGTACTTTTTGTTAAAGCAGCCCTAGGATGCTAATACAGAAGTCTTCCCTGAAGAATTTTCATTTATATTAAGACCTAAAAACAAAGGAGGAATTAGCTGGGGAAAATAAAAAGTATCCCAGGATTTGGAAAATAGCATGATGAAGGGACAGGAGAGAGAATTAATGGGTATAATGGTTAAGAAAAGGGTTGATCGGGCCGGAGATTTAGCTCAGTGGTTCCGGCGCCTGCCTCACAAGCACAAAGTCCTGAGTTTGATCCCCAGTGACCACATACAATGCTGAGTGTGGTGACTCACGCCCACCAGCAATCAGTACCACAAACCACAGTGCTGGCCGTGGTGGCTCATGCCTGTAATCCCAGCACTCGGGAAGCAGAGACAGGAGGATTGCTGAGTTCGAGGCTTTTGTGGGCTACATAGTGAGCTCAGGGCCAGCCTGAACTACAAAGCGAGACCGTCTCAAAAAAAAAAAAAAAGGAAAAGGAGTGATCAAACCAGATCAAATCCAGGCAACGCCTGTTCCTAGACTGAAATATATGCATACACCTTCATTTATGTATTGTGTATGGCTGCTTTCATGCTCCAGTGACAGAGTAGTACAATAGAAACTGTATGGCAAAGTGTAAAATATTTACAACCTGGTCTTTTATAGAAAAAGTTTGCTAGTCCCTATTTAAACATTACCTCAAGGTAGTCTGCCAGAATTCATCACTTACTAGTTGTGTAAACACAGCAGTCACTCAAACTCTGAGCCTTGTTTTCTTCATTTACAAAATGGGGATTTTAAAAAATCTCTTTGTAAAGCTGTATAATTAAATACAGTTGACCTTTGAATAACCTGGCTTTGAAATGTGCAAGTCCACCTATATGCATTTTTTGAAATTTGAGAACTTTATAAAAACTCATAGATCAATCACATAGCCTAAAAATATTTAAAAATTAAATGTTATGTATGTAATGAATGCATAAAATATTTGCAGATAGTCTATCATTTACTATGGTGAAATATAAACAAATTATAAAAAGTTAAAATTCTTTAGAACTCAAGAATTCATTTTAAAACCACACAAAGCATCATTTCAAACCAAGGGAAATGTAAATGTATGTATGTAAGTACACAGTATTAGGTCATAACTGCATAAAATTAACTATAGTTTACACTGGGGTACTATAATAATTTTACAGATACCCTTTGGTGCTATTGTAGTGAGCTCAAGTGTGGTTATCTGCTTAAATATATCATGTGATACTGGATATCCCCACATGAGCAGGTTCTCTCTCCAGTGAATTTCAAATCTCAATAAAAAGTGAGCTCTTGGGCCAGAGGGTTAGCTCAGTGGTTCTGGTGCCTGTCTTGCAAGCTCAAGGTCCTGAGTTCGATCCCTGGTAACCACATATAATGCTGGGCGTGGAGACTCACGCCCACCAACAATCAACACAACAATCAACACCGGCATACCACAATGCCGGGCCTGGTGGCTCACGCCTGTAATCCCAGCACTTGGGAGGCAGAGATAAGAGGATTGCTGAGTTCGTGGCGGCTTGCCTGGGCTCCATAAGTGAGCTCAGGGCCAGACTGAACTACAAAGCGAGACCCTGTCTCAAAAAAAAGTGAGCTCTTGTGATTCACATATTTTTTCCATGTATAACATAGAAAATGTGTATTAACTATTTAACACATATGTAAGAGCTAAAATTTGTATTAATCAGTGCTCTATCAACTGTTAACTATTGGCTAATAGTAGTTAAGTTGTTGGACAGTCAAAAGTTATATGAATTTTTTGACTCCACAAGGGTCAACAGCCCCAAATTCTATATGATTCAAGGGTCAATTATATATTCATATATATAAAGTGCCTAGAATTCAGGCCCATAGTAAGTCTACATAATTATTTGTTATTATTATCACCATTATTAAGTTTAAGAAGCCAAGGCTGAATGTGAGTTGATACGTATTAAGATAGAATTACAATATATTACTAATTATAATACATACTATATTAATATATATGGAATTGTTTGCTATTTCATAGCAATTTTGAGTAGGAAGTGAGCAGACTTGAAGAAGATGGAGCCCTTGACTGGGTTAAGGCTGGAAGGCTAAACAGAGGCCAAACTGTGTTTTGAAACTTTTTGTGGAGTTTATTCTCACATGAACGAAAGGCAACGTGGTAACTACTACTTGTCAAGTTTAAATTTGTTTACCTCCATAACATCTTCTAAATTCTCTTCTGCATCCGCTTTCTCTGTCATCAGTTTGGCAGCCTTAAAATATGTCTTCATTAGTAGATAACCTCTTTTTGCTCCATTCCAGTATGACCGAGGAATTTCCACCAAACCATACCCCAACAACAAC
This sequence comes from Thryonomys swinderianus, assembly GCA_004025085.1. Taxonomy (NCBI): domain Eukaryota; kingdom Metazoa; phylum Chordata; class Mammalia; order Rodentia; family Thryonomyidae; genus Thryonomys; species Thryonomys swinderianus. The sequence goes on from PVIC010006935.1 coordinate 46,090, forward strand.
ACAAGAAGAAACAGACCCCACGTATTGGCAGCAGCTATACCAATTGTCTGGAGTTGATTCCTAAGAGAAAGCATAACCATATAGGCATAATAAATATATTTTTTGCTGGGTGTGGTGGCTCACACCTGTAATCCCAGCAACTCGGGAGGCAGAGGCAGGAGGATTGCTGAGTTGAGGTTTGCCTGGGCTACATAGTGAGCTCAGGGCCAGCCTGAACTACAAAAGTGAGATCCTGTCTCAAAAAATAAATAAATATGTACCAATAAAGAATTCAATTAAAATAATAAAATTAAGTAAACAAATTTTTCTACAAAAAAATTGAACTATCTAGTATTAAATGTTTTTTTTTTTTTTTCAGAAAACCAATTTAAAGAATAGAAAGGTTACTCAAACTCTTATTTCTAGTCATGGTAGATGTATTTTAATGGAAATAAAGAGAATTCATGAACTTTTTCCATGATTCTGGGTGCAATCTGAATTGGATGAGAACCGAATCAAATTTACCCATACTGTCAATATTGAACCTAACCATTCAATTAGATTCTGTTCTTGTCCAGTTTGGTTAGTGGCTAGAATCATGGGAAGATTTATGTTCATGAACAAAGTACCACTATAACTCAAAAAAGGACTTCACCATAGGAAACACAGCTCATATTATAGTTAGAATCTGGGATTAATGGTCAAAGTACATATAGGTTTTTCCCAAAGAAAGCATATCTTTCACTGGATGCTTTCCTACACAATATGAACCATATGAACCAAGACAAGCATTAAAAATTTAAAATCAATTTCTGTTAAGGCTGAACTTGACAAATCTCAAAATGCAATAATAAGGTATCATTAGAACTGTAGTCCTAAATTTTCAGACCTAGTTTCCATGTATGTTATAGATCATAATTACAAAATAGATTTCAATTTCATGGAAATGTCTAAATCTAAAATAACATTAAGGACATCAAACTACAGTCTAAACAAAAAGAAAACTTTCACAACTGTTAGGTCATTAGGGCATGAAAAAGAAAACCACATTAAAAAAAAGAAAACCACGTACTTGTTGACTTATAAAATTTGAAATTCTATCTAAAGATAATGTTATTACTTTTAATACACAGCTATTAGTAAAGCATTCATTCATCACATAATTATGACATGTGAATTTTTATGATACTGGGATTGATTCCCAGTCATTTTTAAAATTTTTACTTTTTTTTTTTAATTTTAAGATTATCTTTGGGCCAGAGATTTAGGTCAGTGGTTCCAGCGCCTGCCTATCAAGCACAAGGTCCTGGGTTTGATCCCCAGTAACCATATACAACAATACTGGGCATGTTGAGTCACATCCACCACCAATCATTACCACATACCACAATGCTAGGCATAATGGCTCACACCTGTAACCCTAGCACTTGGGAGGCAGAGGCAGGAGGATTGCTGTGAGTTCAAGGCTTGCATGGGCTACAAAGAGAGCTCAGGGCCAGCCTGAACTACAAAGCAAGACCCTGTCCCACCCCCCAAAAAAAAATAAAGAAAGATTGTCTTGCTACTCTCTTAGTTGCCTGGGCTTGGCCTAAACTTCTGATCTTCCTACCTAAGCCTCCCAGAATGCTGGGATTAGAGGAATGCACCTCCATGCCCAGCAATTAACAGTTATTTTTAAAATATTATCCCACATTTTCCTATTTAGTTATAAGAATTATTCAGATTTCTGTGGGGCAGTTTATAAAGCCCATAATTTGCTAACTTTCTTGGTAAAATGTCTTTATTCTTGCATAAATAAGAATTTGAAAAAGGATAAATACACACAGAAACCATGTTCAGAAGACTACTTTTCTTACCATTCTAAATGCAAACGTGGGTTTACAGCTACGTAAATTAAAAATGCTCCAAAAATTAGCAAATAGGTGCCATAGTAGATTGCATTTTCAATCAGTGCAGTTTTTATCTTTCCAGTAATGGAAAACCCTCCAGATCTTGCATATGATTGCATAAATGGTAACAGAATCCTAAATGGGTAGAAAAATATGATTAGAAAAACAAAACAATTATTACCTGTTTCTAAGGTTTTTATCTGGATGTCCCCAAGGGCCGCATGTGATCTTAGGCAGGTAGGACCTTTGGGAGAAGATCAGACCATAGGGGCACTACAGCTGAGCTATTAGTTGATGGGGTGAAGAGGGCAGTCCCTGTGGTTGTGACCTGGAAGTATAACTCCCTCTGCTTCCTGCATGCAGTGACCTAAGCAGATGTCTTCCTTTGCTGTACCCCTCTGCCATGCTGCTTCTACCTGGAGACAGCACACCATGAAAATACTGAGACTTCTGCAACTGTAAGCGAAAATAGGCCTCTCCTTCTTTAAACTGAGGTTGTCAGGTATTTTGTCCCAGTTACAAGAAAGTAACCAAGACATCCACATAACTCAAAATGCCAGAAGTAGATGACTCTCAATCTTAATGGATAGTTCTCATTAATAATTATGTACTAACAGTGAATAAATCACAAACCATAATCAATTATTGAATATTCTCATAATATTAAAATTGGGGGAAAGCAAAGGCATCAGGCAGGAGAAAGCAATGAACACTCTTGGAGCAAAGGAGACCACAAGAATGAACAGCATAGGACAGTGTGAGATTCTGGTCTAAAAATATGCCTTTAAAGGCTTTTTGAAGAATCTGGGCTGCGTTCAAAGAATGAGGAAACTTTTTTAATAGAAAGGATATATGATCAAATTTCAGAAGAAAGGGAACAACACTGGAATTAGTTTGGAGGGTAAAGAAGGTGGTGATAAGAAACTGAAGGAGGAGCCAGGCATAATGGAATGGTCCTGTTACCTTGGCATGTGCCTGAATCCCAGTACCTAGGAAGTTGAGGTAAAAAGATCACTAATTTAAGGTCAGCATGAGTTCAAGGCCAACTTGGGCCACACAGTGAGATCCTGTCTTGGAAAGGAAAGAAACAGGAGGGATCGTTAACCCTAGTGATTCTGACTTAAGAGACATCCTACAGGAGCTGCATGGGGAGGAAGTAGTTGCCTCACCAACTGTAGAGTTCAGAAAAGATTGTTACAGATATATCATCCATATATGGTACAAAAATATCAGTAAATTAGCTCTGGAAGGATAAACATGTGGAATGAAGGATTCTGACCTCTGAGAAATATCAACTTTTAAGAGAGATGTAGGGAAACAGGTGAAAAAGAAACCAATGAAGACCTAAGAATGGTAAAGGATCAAAAATGGAAACCAGAATAAGTGGAACAGAAAACAGGAAAAGGAAGTGTTTAAAAATAGAAAGAGAAGGGTTCCTTTTTCTCCACAACCTTGCCAACATTTGGTGAGGTTGTGGAGAAAAAGGAACTCTTCACTGTTGGTGGGAATGTAGACTAGTACCAACCATTATGGAGATCAGTGTGGAGATTCCTCAAAAAACTAGGATTAGAGGTTCCATTTGACCCTGCTATTCCCCTGCTAGGGATATACACAAAAGAAGTACAAGAGTCCTATCACAGGGACATATGCATACCCATGTTTATAGCAGCTCAGTTTGTGATGATAGCTCAATCTTGGAAACAACCCAAATGCCCATCAATGCTAGACTGGATAAAGATGTGTTTTTTTTAATAAAATGGAGTATTACTCTGCCATAAAGAATGATGAGATTGAATCATTTATACTCAAATGGATGTACCTTCAGGACATACTCATAAGTGAAATAAATAGGTCACATAAGCGAAATAAATAGGTCACATAAATAGGTGCTAATATCATATATTTTCTCTAATATGAGAAACTGAAGTTATAAATATGCTCTGGAATGCATGATTGATATTGTGAAACAGTAAATATTCAAAGGGTAATGGGGCTTAGGGGTAAATAATTAAAAAGAAAAAAATTGATGTCAAAAAAAAGGAAACAATGCTTGTGTAAATAGGGGTGGGGGGAGGTAAGTTGGATAGGGGAGGGGGAGAAATGAGAATTAAGTTGTATCATATACTGGTACAAATTCTCAATGTAGAGTGTAATTGTGATGTGTATATATAATGTACCAATAAAATGTACCAATATAAAAAAAGAAAATTATTGCTACTAAAAAAAAAAACAGAAAGAGAAAACAGTAAAATCAAATGTTGCCAAGAGGTCAAGTAAACTATAGAAGAAGCAAGTAAACTAGAGAAACAGCAAATAAACTGGAGAAAGAGCAAGTACTATAGGTTGAGGAATAAGTAAACAATGAACAAAGGTAGATAGTTCATTTAAGAAGTGTGGTTGAGTAGGTTAAACTATTATATATACATTATATGGAGTATCTTACGAGAAAAAGGATACTACACTGATGCATGCAATATAAAAAAATAAATCTCTTTCTTAATAAAGGGGAGATTTGAGCCAGCAGAAAGGGAGAAGATCTCACTCTAAAGAGGAAAATAAATTGCAAAATACAAATGTTCACTGAAAATAACCCCTTTTTTTAACTTTTAAAAATTTTATCTTTTACCATCACTTACCACGTTAAAAATTGTGATGTCCAATACACTACCCTCCAGAAAATTGGCATGATTCCATCAGGAATGTAACTCCATGGCTTAAAACATGGACGTTGTCTATTTTATAAAAATTAAAACCCATTAATTATAAGTAATGTGTACTTAAATGAATAATACAATTAGTTTATTGTGGCAAAGTTCATTTAGTCACATTAATAATTACTGACTCCGCCTCATAAGTCTTCACAGAACACTTAAAATTTAAACCTGACTCTCAAACAAAAAGAAACACACACACACACAAAGTGAAGAAAACAATTCTAAAAATAAATGCCATTTAGTCTTCAACTTTCAGGGCATTTTTAGTCATAGAGTAAAAAAAATGTTCAGCGCCAAAGATTTAGCTCAGTGGTTCTGGTGCCTGCCTAGCAAGCACAAAGGTCCCTGGTTCAATCCCCAGTAACCACATAAAACACCAGGTGTGGTGACTCACACCCACCAGCATTCAGTACCACGTACCACATGGTGGCTCACACCTATAATCCCAGCACTCAGGAGGTAGAAGCAGGAAGATTGCTGAGTTCGAGGCTTACCTGGGCTACACAGTGAGGTCAGGGCCAACCTGAACTACAAAGCGAGGCCCTGTCTCAAAAAAAAAGAATGTTCAACTAAAAGACTAATGATGCAAGTCTTGAAATGTTATTAAATCAAATCTCTAATGATTAGTCTTTAAGTATATACTCCTCCCATTTGTAGGCTTAGGTAAGGGTTTTTTTGGTTTTAGTTTTGTTTCTTTTCAACAGGATCTCACTGTGTAGCCCCAGCTGACCTTGAATTAGCTCACTAGCCCAAACTGACCTTGAGCCTATTATCCTCCTGCATCAGCCTCTCTAGAAGTTTTATTTTATTTTTGTTTTAATTGTTATATAGAAATGAGAGTTGAGGGGAAGATATTAGGTGTCTAATATCTAGAAACTGGAATACTAATTAAATTAATCACTACTACCTCCTAGACTTCTGAACCTAATTCATTTCCAAGGGCTAGTTATAATTCAAGTTGGTGAACTGAAGGTTCAGGCTCCTCTTCAAAGTCTTTCTTCTATACACAGGAAGATCTCAGTATCCTTAGAGACACATTGGCCCAGGATTTCTCAGTTAACCTCACACAAAAAAGAATGTTGTAATGTTCCTTCCAGAACTCTTTAAGGGTTTGAAATTTGTATCTGGAACCATCTGAAAGCACAAGTGGCCAGCATTTGGATTGAAACTCAAGATTTTGGCCCTAAGTTAAAACTAAAATTCCGATCATAACACATGTTGGTCATACGCCAAGCCAATCTTAACTTGAGGGTCTACTCTATAGTATAACTACTATGGAGATGCCTATCTATATACAGTTGGATATCCATATACAGTCCTATGCCAGTATGCATATAAACAATTGTGTTTGAAAATTCTGATGAGTCTCTAACCATAGACTCTTCCATTTAAGTCTTTTAGGCTTAGACTTTAATTCAAAGATTTAACATCCTATAATTGCAACTGATCTATATGCAGTTTCTAATAGTATTTCAAAAAACTACAATTTAAATTTATTCAATTTATATTGTTTTTTCAAAAGCTGGATAAAGAAACACTAAAGCATTGGTAAAACTTTACATCAACATAGGTTCATTTTTTTTAACCTGGAAATTCGATATGAATTCAATATTATCTTGTGACGGTGTGAACTATATTCACTCTTGATTCAAAACTATAAGCCTTTTAAAGGCTGTGCAACATAAAAGGAAAACCGTACATCTGGAATAACTTCCTTGTTTTTCATAACAACCTTATAAATTATGCAATATGTATAGCACTGAAACCCAGGAATGTTATGCTCTATTCTTTTAGATATGAGGCAGAGGCTGAGAGTTAACAAGTTTTAGAAGTCTCCTACTTGGCAAGTGGAAGAGCAAGGCTAAAAAAATCAGCTGTCGGGCCGGAGGGTTAGCTCAGTGGTTCCGG
>PVIC010006936.1:0-52530 GCA_004025085.1 Thryonomys swinderianus
GGCTGGCCCTGAGCTCACTATGGTGCCCAGGCAAGCCGCCGCGAACTCAGCAATCCTCCCGTCTCTGCCTCCCGAGTGCTGGGATTACAGGCGTGAGCCACCACGCCCAGCATTATATGTGGTAACCGGGGATCGAACTCAGGTCCTTACGCTTGCGAGGCAGGCGCCGGAACCACTGAGCTAACCCTCCGGCCCTGAACTCTTGATTATTAAAGATGTTTTTGTCTTTTTTTTTTTTTTTTTAGACAGTCTTGCTTTGCAGTTCAATCTGGCCCTGAGCTCACTATGTAGCACAAGCAAGCCACAAACTTAGCAATCCTCCTGCTTCTGCCTCCTGAGTTCTGGGATTACAAACCTGAGCCACCATGCCCGGCACTGTGGTGTGTGGTGTGACTGCTGGTGGGCGTGAGTCACCACACCTGGTACTGTCGTATGTGGTTCCCGGGGATTGAATCAGGGACTTTGTTTGCTAGCAGGTGCCAGAACCACTGAGCTAAATCTCCGGCCTAATGATGTTTTTGTTCTTTTAAATGAGCCCCCGTGCAGACCTAGTTTTTCCAGCACCCTGCCAAAGTTCCCAGGAGGAGAGGTAGAGCGGCTGTCAACCTGAGGTGCTATGCAGTTAGAGTGTAGGGTCTGGAAGACACTGCACAGATGCTTTCATTCCTTCATTTCACCGGTGAAAAAATAATTCAGAGAAATTCCTTGCTTGCTTGTTAATTTCCAACAGAACAAACTTGATCCCAAGTGCAGTGTGCTTTTTACCATCTCCAACCAGCCTAGTTCAGCATCAGATCTCAACTGACCCAAACAAGTTCATTCATTCCTCTTCCTGACAAGAAAGAGACATGAGTCTAAATTCTCTTGGTTTCATTTTCAGTATCATCCAGTGGGTATTCAGTAAATGGAGACTCGACTAAACTCTGTCTTAGCTAATTTTTGGATTTGGTCTAAAGCTCTAGAAGCTTGGAAATTACAGAGATGCAGTATATGTTGGGGCTAAAATGCCAGAGAGAACTGAATCCATATTCTGCTACAGTCTTTTGCTACCTATACGACATTAGAAATATTCCTCGGGGGCTGTGTTGGTTCATACCTATAATCCCAGCACTGAGGGAGACTGAGGCAGGGGGATCTCAAATCTGAGTCCTACCCAGGCAATTTAGGGAGACTGTGTTTCAATATCAAAAAGTGAAAGGGGTAGGGTTGTATTTTGGTGGTAGAGCATCCGGGGGTTTGACCCTTTGTGCCCTTCAAAAGCAGTTTTGTTTACTTGTATTATGGGTGAAAATGAAAGGTTTGTACTTGATGAAATGGTTGTTTGTGCATAATGCACCTGAAAGAGCACACCGTAATTATCTGATACGTGAGCAGCTTATGTAGATGATCTGACCTTCTTCCTCCTGCTGCCCGACATCCTTCAAGGTGGATTTCTCCACCCACCTGGACATGTATACGGCACCAGCACAGACAAGGCAAAACTGTTGTGGTTGTCTTCCCCTCTAAATGGCACTGGGGGCCCAACTAGGAGAAGACTGAGCAGAGGCACGATGGGAGAATTTAAGCATCTTTTAGCATCATTATCCAGGCATGTGTGTGAACACTCTCTGTCCGCTCTGATTGCAGCATGGCCATCCTCCCCGGCGGGTCATCTCTCTTCACTGGCTGTAGTCTTGCTTTAGGTCACAAGTGTCCAGTACATGCCTCCATGGATGCCTGCAGTTGTTCACTTACTGACTTCACTTTTACAATGGAAGCTTTACCTCATGCAGACAAACAAGTTGAATTAAAATTCTCTAAAAAATGTTCAAACATTGATGTGAGGATGTGCACACAGTGCCTCTGAGGATGATCTCTCTTTTCACTTTGTGGGCTCTTTACATTACTAAATATAACCTTTGGTCAATGCCACACTAAGACAAGACATTATTTACATCCTTTTAGGGCTGAAGAAGTGCTCAGGGCAAATGTTACCAACCATTAAGAAAGGCCCAAAATAAAAGTGACCTCATGTCCACGTCTTGTAGTTTCTCTCTTGTCAAGGGAGATATAAAACAACCTATTCAGGGCCAGAGATTTAGCTCAGTGGTTCTGGCGCCTGCCTCGAAAGTGCAAGATCCTGAGTTCAATCCTGGTAACCACATACAATGCTGGGCGTGGTGACTCATGCCCACCAGCAATCAATACCATATACCACAGTGCCAGGCATGGTGGCTCACACCTGTAATCCCAGCACTTGGGAGGCAGAGTCAGGAGGATTGCTGAGTTTGAGGCTTGCCTGGGCTACATAGTGAGCTGAGGGCCAGCCTGAACTATAAAGCAAGACCCTGTCTCAAAAAAAAAAAAAAAAAAAACAAACTATTCAAGATGAGGAGAGAGACCTTTTGGGGACAGAGCAGGGCTGAAGTGGGGAAGAAGGAACAGTCACACCCACCAAGCTCTTGAGTCTACTTGCACAGATGTGTCCTAAGTAAGGGTGCCTGAACGGGGAATTGTGTACCTACCTCTCAGCTACTACAAAGGCTGTGGCAGGAGATACGCTTGAGCCCAGGGTTTTGGGGCCAGCCTGGGCAAGAAGTGGCGAGACTTGTCCCAGAAAAAATAAAAAGCACACGTGTGATGTTCATTTAACAGCTGTGCTAGTGGAGACTCACTGTGTCAACATGTGGCCACATGAACATGCACGCGTGTCCCGTCTCTTGCTGTCTCTCCCTCTGTGGTCCATCTCTCCTTCCCCCCTGCCATTCCGTAAGAACCATAATTTGATATCTCATCATAGTTCATCCTAGAAAGTGACACCTTGTCCTCATTAATTTTCAAAGATCTGTATTTGAAAGTAAATTTTCCATTCGTTGGAATCTTATGTCAGTTTCATAAATTTCAAAGAAACCTTTGAGGACTACTTTTCCCCTTTCTATCTCTGGAGATACTATGCTACCAGACACAGCCTTGAGGATCCCAGGATTACTGTAAATATTTTAAGCACATTACTGAGACTGATTATGTGGGAAACTAGGGTATGCAAACTACCCTGTGAAGTGAGCATTTCTCTGATCTGACACTTGGGATCTCATTGCAGATACCAAGTTCAAAGCCAGTTGCTTTTTGCCTGGTCCTAACACCCTAAGATCATGAAGCAGTGTGTTGGTATTCAAAGGAGAGTACAGTGGATTTCATGCTGATATATTCAGTTAGTGCAGCCATGGGATCAGGCTTCTTAGCTATTTTTAGCTATATGATGATTATCCTTATTTAAGACTCTGCAATTGTTTTTATCCTTAAGCACTGAGGAAGCATAACTTTGATTTTAAAACTACAGAATTCTTTTTTCTGTTCCTAGGCATTTAGCCTAGGGCTTTACACTGAGATATATACTACACCCCCAATCTTTTTAATTTTTTTTTCCCGCTTTGAGACAGGGTCTTACTAAGTTGCCCAGGCTTGGCTGGAGCTTGAACTCCTCCTGCTTCAGCTTCCCAGAGTCCTGAGATTACAGGCATAGGCCATCATGCCCAGTTTATAGCTATACAATTTACTGTCTTTGAACCTTCAAAGCAGTAGTTACTGAGTATGTTGTGAACAAACAAAGCTATTATCTCTCCTCTCAAATCTCAGGAGACCTTATTGCTAAGTGTTTAAGATAGTGTGTCATTTCTGGGAAGAGAATAATAAAAATACACTTTCTGAGTCTACTTCACCTTGCCTTTTCTCAGTGTTTGGAAAACATTTTTTTTCAACTGTAATTCTTCCACTGTCTGATTTTCCACTGTTATAGTCTGGGCATATTTTCCAGAAGGAAGGACCCCATTGTGGCCAGGTGATTGAGAAGGGCCCTTCTGTAAGAACAGATCAGGCTGCTGAAAAATACAAGTGATAAGAAAAACTGTACATGAAGCATGGAGTCAGGGCTTGTCATGATACACCAGGTAGAAAGTGAGCCTCATCACTTGAACAAGTGCAATAATGTACCAGAGAAAGGAGAGTGTGATTCTGGACATTTGCTGAGTTTGGAAGCAACATACCATAGAAATGCAAACTAGGGAGGTGAATGATGAGGGAGGAGTTTTGGCTGATCATGGGCAAATAGAAAATGAAATTTGTATTTACTTATATAATATTTGTCTTTCAGAGAACCCAAGATGGTTTGTACAGAGTAAGCAGTGCTGTACAGAGCCAGAGATAATTAAAGTTGAAGGTAACTTTACAGATCTGTTCATCCAGTGTGCTGGCCACAAGTCACATGTGGCCTGAGTAGTGACCAGTCAGAACAGAGCTATGCTGTCACTATAAAATACACACTGCTCTTCCAGGACTTGGTACAGAAAGGGAACTTAAAGTTTATTTAGGATAATGTTTTATGCTTCCTATTGTTGAAATTATATTTTGTATATGTTTAGTTAAAATGCCTCATTAAGGGCCAGAGATTTAGCTCAGCAGTTCCGGTGCCTGCCTTGCAAGCGCAAGGTCCTGAGTTTGATCCTGGTAACCACATACAGTGCTGGGCATGGTGACTCACGCCCACCAGCAATCAATAGCACATACCACAGTGCCGGGCATGGTGACTCACACCTGTAATCCCAGCACTTGGGAGGCAGAGACAGGAGGATTGCTGAGTTCAAGGCTTGCCTGGGCTACATAGTGAGCTGAGGACCAGCCTGAACTATAAAGCGAGACCCTGTCTCAAAAAAAAAAAAAAAAGCCTTGTTAAAACACTTATCTGAATTTTTGTTTTTTAGTTTTTCTAGTGCGGCCACTAGAAAATCTCAAACTGTAATATGTGGTTTGCATTCAACCTACATAGAAGTATATTACAAATCATCTAAGTTGTTCATGTGAATTATGTCATATTTATGTAGGTAAATATACTATAGATTGTCTAATATAATCAAACACTTCTGATTGATTTTTTCATGGATTGTGTACTTTGAGAAATAAAATTATCTGAGAGTCAACACCCCCATTTTTAAAAATTGAATTCTTTATTGGTATATTTTATATTCAGCTCACAATCATACTCAACATTGGGGAATTTGTACCAGTATATGACATGAGTTAGTTCTCATTTTACCCATATCCCCACCCACCCAACACCCCCATCTTAATTGGGGAAACCAAAGCTTTAAAAGAGTTAGTTGGAGGCACCTGCCTGATATTCCAAGGATAGAGAGAAACTGTAAGAAACTAGAACCTATATTCTTTAAACCCTGCCAGCATACTGTTCAGGATTATTTTGTCTTCCTCTTATGGCATAGAATAGATGCCTTGGGCATGCTGTAAGATACTCACCTTAAATTAATTTTGAAAATGAACTAGGACAGGGGCTGGGGATGTAGCTCAGCAGTATAATGCCTTCCTGGGAAGCATGAAGGCCTGAGTTCAATTCCCAGTACAAAAAGAAGATAATGAACTAGGTCATAGTACTTCAGGGCATAGTGAAATTATATTCTATTTCTGTGAAAATAATCTCTAATATCATCTAATTTGAGTTTTTGACTTGTCTGTTATCATTGGCCTATATTTGTGGAAAAGATCTTTAAATACAATGTACTCTCAGTTAATGATTGCAGGGACTTTTAGTTGCGTATTACACAGTCTGAGGAAGAGTCATGGTAATTTTTAATGGTCAGTTGTAAGCTTCCTTAAGACCAGTGGGCATCTCAGCAGCAATTGTTTTCTTCTTGGAGTCATTGATTTGAATTGATCTAGGTTCATTTTTTGTGAACATACTTTAAAATGTCTCTGTCCTCGTGCATGTCTCCTTATTAATGTACTACTTTCTCAAAAAAAAATGTAGGGAGCAAATGCACTTAGGTTTTTTCCCCTTATGAAGCTACCCAGTTTCAGGTATTTCATTATAATAACAGAAAATGGGCTGATATAGTATTTAAACAGCTTTGGCCTGTAGGTAGACCTGAGTCTTGCTGGGAAAGCAAAAGTAGGTTTTATTACCAAGGGTAATGCTAGGCTTTTATGTTTTTTGAACTGCACAGGATTTTGAGTATATAGGATATTCTTTTAAAGTGCATTAATATGGGCTGTGATAATAAACATGATGATAGTAATCAAGATGATGTTTACATAATTGTTAGTAGTGTGATATCTTATATCTGCAGAGTGTGATTACTATGATTTCTCCATATAACAAAGAGCTATGCTGTCATCCATGATGTTTTTCAATTGAGATCATGTGGGAATAGAATATGACTGAAGGTACTGGGGGGGGGCGAGTGATTCCATACTCTGAAATGCAAGATCTAGGCTTTAATGCAAGATAACATGCTAAGATACCACCTATCAAAGGATATTTTGTTGCTTCTGGTTTGGGGGAGTTATGAATAAAGTTGCTGCAAACACTGGTGTGCAGGGACATAAGTTTTCAGTTCTTCTGAGTAAATACCAAGGAGTGCAGTTGCTGGGCCATATGGTAAGATCCTGTTTGGCTTTATAAGAGATTGTCAGACATAATGGTCTAAGTTTTGTTTTAGCATTAATTTTCTGTCAGCACTGGGAAGCCCTTTCGGTCTGAGAACTGGGTCTATCCTTCTCTTCCAGGGGAGGAATTCTGAGTCTCCCACCTCCAAGTCAGCCCTCTTCTGAGTGTTCTCTATTTTCCCTTCAGCTTCAGAACAGGACTTCTCTCTCTACTTCTGTCTCTCCTTCAGTTTGCTTAATTTCCTTTCCATAGCCTTCATCTCCTCATACCCCATTTTGGATCGATTGCTTGGCCTTTTCTTTTCGTTCAGTAATTCATTCTTTAGCTTTGACTTATTTATATTTTTTCTCTGTGGCTATTGCCTCTTCAGTGTTTATTTCAGCAGTTATATTTTTATTTGAAAGAACTCTATTGGATTCTTTTCTGAGATGAGATTGGGCAGATTCAGGGTGGTATGGCCAGAGACACTGATTCTTTGCTCATGACAGTTTGGTATTGCCTCATCCATTGATGACTTGCTTATTTCTTGGAGGATATGAATTAGTTATTTAAAAAGATTTTCTGATTGCTTTAGCATTTGAGTTTGGATTCTGTTCTGCTTTATCTTTTCCATGGCATTCACATACCTTCTATAACTTTTTCTTTTCAGTTAAAAGTTCTAGGAAGGAGAAAGTGCAGAGAGGAGCAATGCACAATGCCTCTAGTAAGTGCAGGAATGGGTGAGATGGGCTACTCTGTCTTCATCACTTTATTATAGTTGGGACAAAATTTTTGACCCCCACAATTTAAAGGAGGCAACCTTATTTATTTATTTATTGAGAGGTTTATTTTGCCTCACAGTTTCAGCTCATGGTCTTCTGGCTTTAAGGCAGAAACAGCAAAATGGAAGGACATGGTAGAGGAAAGCTGTCCACCCCATGGCAGCCGGGAAGCTGAGGGGAGAGAGGCTCCAGACAAGAATACGTCATTCCACATTACACCCCCGGTGACCCCTGCCAGGCAGGTCCCACCTCCTAACACTGTAGCCAGCTACTAGCTCATCAGTGAATTAATCCATGAATGAATATAGCTCTCCATAATCAAGTCATCCTCCATATATAATAAATCCTTGACATATGAATGACTTCTGTACCAATAGAATGTTTGGAGATTGGATTAATTTTTAAGTTTTACAAAGTGAGTCATATACACCATGGACACAAATGTATACTATAAAGCAGTAAAAAAACAAACATACACACAAATACTGCAAATAAACTATTTTATTTTTACAGACATCTATCTTTTTGCCTCCATCCAATCTCAATTATTTTTACTTTTGTTTCCATGGTTATTGCTTTATACCTCTTAACAGTGCCCTATACATTTCCACAGCTTTTCCTCTTGCTTTCGGACAATTTTGGCTCTAATTCAGCACTGTACTTCTGTAGATTAGTGCACTACCCAGTAAGCACACAGCTGCACTGCTGTAACAATGTCCAGTAGATGCATGTCCTACTTCCATTATTTGTTTGCACTTATGAATGTTCACAGTACGAGTTTTGCTCATATCTGTGAATGTTTGCAACTTGAATGTTCATAAATTGGGGGCTTTCTATACATTAGACTTTTGGGGAGTTAAATCTAAATCCTAACATTCTGCCTCATAGCTCTCAAAGACTCATGTCCATCTCATCCAAAATATATTTAGTCTACCTCTCAGAGTCACCAGAGTCTAATCAGTTCCAGCATTGCAAAGCCCAAAGTCTCCTCTGACACTCAAGGCAAACTTAGTCTCTGTATTACAAAAATCAAAAAGAAAGTTGGACACTCGTGACATATAATGGCACAGAGCAAACATTCCAAAAGGGAGACATAGATGGATAGGAAGGAATAGTACCAAAGCAAGAACAAACCCAGGCTCAACTCCTGTAACAACTGGGGCAGTTTGTGGTGAGATGTGAACCACATCAATCTTAAAAGAGGTTTATTTTACCTTTACTTTTGTTTAGATGCATGTTTACCATTTAAGTGCAGTAGATATCAAATGGATGGTTAAGGAGGGGATGTCAGACAAACTATGCTATTTAAAAAAAACTCAGCCTGTAGTTTAGATTTAGTACCTTATTTAGGCAAGGGTAATACCCAGAAAACTCTAGTTAGATTGACTTTTGAGTCTTACACTGACACTTACTTAGGTGTCCTTAAGAAAGCTCCTTAATTATCTCAGCCCCACTTTCCATCTAAAAAATATGGTTGATAATACCTCTTTCATTGAATTATTGAGAGAATTAAGATAACATATATAAGCCTCTTAACATTGCCTGAAACTTAGTGTTACTTATCATTATAAAATCAATTTTTTTTTGAGACAGGGTCTCGCTTTGTAGTTCAGGCTGGCCCTGAGCTCACTATGTAGCCCAGGAAAGCTGCCACGAACTCAGCAATCCTCCTGCCTCTGCCTCCTGAGTGTTGGGATTATAGGCATGAGCCACCACGCCCAGTGTTGTGGGGTGTGGTACTGGTTGCTGGTGGGTGTGAGTCATCATGCCCAATATCATATCATTGTATATGGTTACCGGGATCGAACCAGGGACCTTGCGCTTGTTAGGCAAGGCGGCGGAACCACTGAGCTAAATCTCCAGCCCTATAAAGTCAATTATTAAAGCAACAATTATTAATATGATGTAATTTTTCCAGAGTAATATACAAGTAATAGAGGTACAGTAAACTCTCCCATTTTACTTTGTCTGTAACCAGATTACTTAAATCTCTCCATATCATTTTAACTTTGTTTGCTAAGCTGTGTGGTGGAGTGAACAGAAATAGAGATGGATCTCTGGAGTCCATTTTCATGTCCCTTACTTAATAAAGATGAACGACAGGGCCACTACATTAATGCCAGGTTCTCAAACAATTTAATAGCGACACTTTTTTCTGCCTTACTTTCCCGTGGAACACATGATAGAGAGAGCTTTTGCCTTTTTGTCTGGGGTCTTGTAAATACAGGAATTAAATAATTAACATCTCTCTGGAACGTTACGGGGATTATTTTTTCCAGTCTTTAGTCTTTGGAAATAAAGAGAATGGGTTTATTTTTTGCTTACACTAGAGGACCAAATAACCAGAGAAAATGCTGCTGGGGTGGTTTCACCTAAAAGCAAGTGAGGATTTCCAGGGCTTAGGTGAGCAGCTGGAAGGCTCAGACTGCTGCATTAGCAGAAATCAGCATAGTGCAGGTGGATCTAAATAAAGCCGTTTTCCATTTCTAACTTCTCGTTGCTCTTTTGTGTGTGTACATTCACCTCTGTAAACACTTGCTTGTGCTATTTCAGGCCACTCTTGGGTTGCCGGGTTTTGTTTGCTTCCTGGGCTATCAATAGCACATCCTGGTTTTTGTAGATGTCAAGGTGAATTTTGGTGGTGCTGGCTTCCTTGATCAAGTGTAGAAGAATGGTGACTAGCATTGTTGCTGCACTGTGGATGGCCACACTGCCTTGGGCTCCTCACTGGTCTCTAACGTGTGTATCTGTAATAAACCATTTTACCAAATTACTTTCAACTTTGTCTAGAAAAATGGAAGACTTATTTAAGCCACCAGAGCATTATTTAGAAACATAACTGCCTAAAATTGGAAAAATAATTTTACGAGGTTCTGATAGTTGCTTAAACTTATGTTAAAAGTTTTCCCCTGTAATACTTGTGTTAGACTCCTGTTGCTGTAACAAAGTATCTGAGATAATCAACTTCTATAAAAAAAAGGTAGTTTTGGCTTATAGCTTTGGAAGCTCTGTTCCATAATTTACTGGCCCCATTGCTTTGAGTCTCTAGTGCGACAACACACCATGGTGATGGTGTGTGACAGAGCAGATCTGCCCACCTCTCTGGCAGGAAGCAAAAAGAGAGAGAACGAGTGCCACTGTCTCCTTCCTGGCCATGCCTTTAATGGTGGGAAGACCTCCCACCCACACCACATACTGCTTCCCTGTGTCCCACAGCGTTACCTTGGGGACCCAGTCTTTAACATGTGGGCCCTTGGGGGACATGGAAGATTCAAACCATAGCACAGTCTTCAGATATTTCTGAGGTCAAGGTTTTTTTTTTTAAACTACTATGTTTCTTATTTAGAGTCAGAATTAAGAAAGGAAAGATGAAAGAGGAGGAAGGGAGGGAGGAATGGAGGAAGGGAAGATCTTCCCTCAGCAAAAGTTGGAGAACTGGCTGTTGAAGAACAGTTCATGGATACCATAGTCTGGTTCCAGTGCTCAGAAGAGCTTCTCTCTGAGGACAGGTCTGAATGCAGGAGCAGACATGGGCCATTACTGGGTAAAAGGGAAATTTTGTGTGAGGAAAGGTGTGCGTGCAAAAGAAAAATGCATAAAAGAAATGTTGCACCTGTTATATAGAGAATTACCTCACCAAGACTATGAAAATTGAATAGAAAACCAATAAAGAGACTCAGACACAGGCTTGTAATAAAGGGAGCACCATTCTGCAGCTTCTGAGTAATTAAATGAGTGTTTAAAATCTAATAAAGACTCATAAGGGTTAAATTTCCTCTTAAAAGAATGCAGTGAAACAAACAGTAGCTTCAAGTAGTGGCACTTAATGAAGTTTGGTAAAATGTCGGCATGAAAGTAGCGATCAGTTTTAAGACTTGAAAATCAGCAAGTTTGGAAATAGGAGAACCTCAGAATTTCAAGTGCAAGGATATAAAATTGTTAGATTCTGTAATAATAAAGCAGAAATGTGATTTTGTTAAGTTTCATGAATTATGTATGTCATATTTTCTCCCTGAGTGTACGACTCTGGACTGAATTAGATCACTATTTTCAGCCAAGGAAGTAGGATGGTGGCTGAGGGTGAGGGTGAGGTGTCACGGAGGCATCAGTCTAGAGTCTTCCCTTCTGCAGGGAGGCACAACTGGCTTGTCCAAGTGTCCTTGGGAGTCTTCAGCCTCTTGTCCTTATGTTTCTGCCAGGACAACTGGAGGTTCAGCAGGGTGTGACTAGAGGAAAGATTTTAGATAGCCTGAAAGGCTTTGAGAAAAGTTATCTTTGGTATTAATAGAGAAGTACACTTGTGAACTTGTTTATTATATCCAACTTTGCATTGAAGATGTACTTAAAATGGCTTCACTTAATGAGATCTTACTCAGATTCACAAAGATTTATAGGACACCTCTCATGCCTAAAGTGTGAAGCACTGACATGGATACATGGTGTGGGAAGAGTTCCTTTTTCCAAGGCATTACCATCTTGTTGAGGAGATAAGACTTGAACATAAGGAAAGGAAATAATGATATTCTAAGACTATCATAGAAGTGTCCAAAAGCATAATTAATTCCTTAAGGAGATTCGAGGAAGATACATGAACACTCAAGAAAAAGTGAAGTTGTGGTAAGCGTTTAGGAGGAAGATGTAGGTTAAGGTTCCATTTCTTTCATTTTTAAAAAGAAGGTAAAGGAAAAATTGAAAATAAGGAAAAATGGAAATAAAGCTTATGTATATGGAAGAGGGGAAGAATGAAAGGCACAGGAATGGGAAAAAATAAGAATGAAGATACATTATATATAGGTACAAATTCTCAATGATGAATGAGATCATGAGTTCTACCTAAAATGTACCAGTAATCTCAATGAAAAAGTCAGGGTTATTAAGGTATAGTTTGTATGCAGTCAAAATTGTCCTTTCAAAGTTTATAGCAGGCTTGATGAGATTGATAAACATATATGGCAATATATAATCAATGTGAAATATTTTCCTCACCTCTAAATCTCTCTCATTTTCCTCTGTAGTCAGTTCCTTTCTTTTCTCCCGGGCTTTCAACTACTGAACTGATGTCTATCCTTGTATTTTTCCCTTTTCAGAGTGTTGTTCAAATGGAGTCTCTTTGTATTTAGCTTATTTAACTTAGTGTATTGCTTTTAAGATTCATCCACATTGTGGCATGTATCAGTAACTTAGTTCCTTTAGACTGCTGAGTAATATCCTATTGTGTAGCTGTATCATGAATTATTTATCTATTTACTCATTTCTTTCAGGTTTTGTGGATGAGTAGATTTAGGTAGAGAAATTGTGGTGCTGAAGTTGGTAGGGACGGTGTAGTCCAAAGTCAAAGTAGAGTAGAGGAGAAGAGAAAATCTTCCCCTCAATGGAATGAAATTAAACAGATTAAATAGAAAAAAATATACAACTTAGAAAAAAAAAGATGAACAGGGAAAATCACATAGCAAGGAAGTCATATACATCTGAGCCTCTCTGAAGGGCCAGATGGTTGAAGCTGAAATATCTTCCCAAGGTACAGAGAGGATAGTGAGTTTGCGTAGGAAAGGTCTGGGGATATCTTGGGTTGTGGTGGGGACAAGCCACGGGAGAGATGAGCAGGGGAGTACACATGAACAAAGGTTGTCTTATGTAGATAAAGCCTCTCACATCATTTCCTGGAGCTTCCATCAGAACAGATGAAAAAAGTCTGTCCAGGTCAGGTGTTCTGGGCATGAAGAACTTTCTCTATTCTTTCTCTATGCTTAATCTGTCCTGGTGATTTGAGATTTCATAACAATTTCATTCCCCTGTGAAGGGAGTTTGTAGGAAATCTTTTCCTGTATTTTGTGATTCAGTCATGGTGAGATGAGATGAAGACCAGAGGGAAGCCATAGGTTGTTTCTTTATTTCAAAGTCATTATGCTTTGAAGTGTCTCTTTTTTGAGCCTCCATTGTGGAGGAATGGAAGAAATTACTGAAATATGACCTAACTCCATTAGAAGCAGTAAATCAGAAAGGAAGATTCCTAGAGTTGAGGCTAAATATCATTTTTATTATGGATCAATCCAGCTGAAAGCTATCTTTTCCTTTGTAGTCCACCCTGGTATAATTTCTCCCTAACCTGAGCTCTTGTGTATCTGTTCATTCTTCCTATCTGTTGATTATTTGTCTGTCCATTTCTCCATCATGTATTTATTTTGTTTATTCATCATTTAGAAACATTCATTGAAGGCCTCCAATGTGCCAGGCACTAAGCTCTGATCAGGTTCAACAATTTAAATGAACAACCCTTCCCCCCAAGAAGGTCTTGCAAGTCTAGAGAAGGAAACAGCAAGAAACCAAGAATGAGCAAAAAGAGTTATCCTATAGAGTGGTAGCTGCTTTCAATCATTATTCATTTTCCGTATGAGTCCTGTACCTTGAAAATCATTAGAAGTTCACTAAGGGCAAAAATAGCTCAAATCAAAGCCTTTTAACTTCATTTTGATTTGACAGAAAGAAAAGAACTTCATACATAGGTCTGCTGAAATTTTTGCTTTTGCAGAGTGATACTAAGAAATTATGAAGAAAGCCTGGTGGTCATAGGGGGACCCTTGCACATGCTGCTTTAAGTGGGTAGAGAGGTCAGGGAAAAGGACAGTGTGCATCAGTTATACTGCCCTTAGAAAGTATCTGTGTTTAAGAAAGTGTGAACAGGTATGCATCTATTATAATGTACAATAGATAAGTACATGAATTTAGAAACAAAGCTATCAAGTTCCATTGCACCAAAAGAATGGGAAGAAGTGGGCAGGTTGTCCCTGAGTGCACTGTTAGTGCCGAGGCCCTGCAGTGCAGGAGTGCAGCAGGCCTGGGTCTTCTCCCCGAGGAGGAGAGGTTCCCACTGCCAACTTTGTGAGCATGGTGGGAACCAGCAGCAAGTAGTGAGCCCCACCTGCACATGTGCCTGGTACTCCAGTCAGGAGAAGGGTCTGTGTCTTCTACACACACCAGGCCTTCCCTTTGCACACTGTCACAAATCCACCCCACCCCAAATGTCCCCTCCTCCTTGGTTGGGGTCCTTTCCCAGATGGATGAGGTTTTTCTCTCTCTGAGCCATCATAGCAGTATATTAGTTTTTCGTTTGCAATTATTTTCTTTAAATTTAAATCTGTTTGTATAATTTCTGACACCTGTATTGGCTTTTCACTGTCTTGAGGGAAGAATCTGAGATTCTTTACATTGTGTACGTGTCTTGGCCATGATCAGTGCTCAGTAATTATTAACAATTTTACATTAGAATGGTGGGGTTAATTAGGGGGAGTCCAGAATTCCACATCAGGAAGACTGAGGTTGAATTTCCAGATTTAGTCATAAGATCATGGGATGAAACTTCTCACAGGACAGCCCACCCACTTACAAAACAGAAAGATTTTCTCAGAATCACTGAGAGGCCTTAGAGAATCTTCAAATTGCCTAGTAGTCTTTGATAGTCTTTCCATAAATGCTGTTTTTGTTATTTGCGTTGTTCTCAAATAACATAATGATTGATCAGCACAACTATCATTATCTTAAAAATGTGTCATAAAAACAAGTTGAAAAGCCTGTGGGGTTAGCTTAGCTGCAAAATGCTTTGCCAACTGTATCCAAAGCTCTGGGTGCATTCGATCCCCCACACTGCAACAAAACCAAACCAACAGGAAAAAAATGTTCCCTTCCCAGAAAAAAACCCAACTAGGTGGCAAAGATTCTGATGGATAGTTCTCATTTTCTAGGTTACCTTCTGGGATGCGGGGCTAGGCTTTATGGCGAGACTTGTCTTCCTCAGGTAATTAGACAGTTGTTTGCTTGTCCTGGTCACTGCTGGCTGAGAAGGAGGTGGGAGTGGTCCAGGACACAGAACTGACAAGGGATCTGCAATGACGCAGAGAGCTTGAGTTCAGACAGGCCTCAGCGAGGATGGTGCCTTAGGACAATTCATCAAGCCATACATTTGCTTTTTGTGGTCTTTAGTACCTAAATTTATTTTATGATAGAAAATAAAAATCAAAAGAGGAAGAAAATAAAGAGGGAAAGAAAGGAGGAGGACAAGGAAGAAGGAAGAAAGAAGAGAAGGAAGAGGAGAAAGCAGAGAAAGAGGAGAAGCAGTAGTAAGAATAAGAGGAGGAGGAAAAAGAGGAGATCAAAACTGCAAAACTCAAGAAAAGAAAATAAGTATGACCAGAGGGCATCAGATTTAGAGCAGCCTGGGGCCCTGAGCTTGAGCAGGTACTCAGTCAGGACAGGCAGATTAGAAAAAGAACAACTGTTGGCTTGCTCGATGCCGTAGGTCAGATCTAGGCTTGCTAGGCCTCTGATGGAGATCACAATGGACCACTCAAAATATGCCTCATTAACAGAAGGGTTATTTCAAGCTGAAAATCATGAAGAAATGGCAGACACAGAAAGAAAACTCTCTGCGTTCCTTTGGTCTGGCCATAAGCAGGACAGATTCCCATTTGTACTGTTACCTCTCGTGCAGGGAAGAGGAGACAACCATGGACTCAGATCAGCCCAGAGCACTAGGGAATCTGGTGATGAATCTTAAGAACCTTTATCTTCATTAGTTGCCTCATATAATTACCTTCCAACCTGCCCCAGAAAACCTCCATTTCCTCTCGTTGCTGAAACTCCACAATTTATCATCCCTGTGTTGAGATGGTGTGCAAGTTCTCTGAATTCTACTCTTCTTTGGGGTCCTCCTCCTCCCCCTCTTCTCTCCTCTTCCTCCTCTCTCTCTTTATGTGAAAACTTCCATGTCACATGTGCATATCAACATCAACACAATGGGTCTTTTTTCTGGTGATCTGTTTTCTATCAGTTTTAACAGCAAGGCCCCAGTTTCTGGGCTGACTGTTTTCTCCCCCTGTACCTGGCACCCTTTTGGTTACCCTTCAGCAGGCTGATGAGTCTGCTCTAGAACAAGTCACTAAAGCCAAACACCTTTCCTTGGGCCTGAGGGATTGTGTGTTTTGGAAAAAGGCCTTGGTGCTCTGCTTGTCATGCGGCCTTTTGGTTTTGTGGCTATCGCTTCTACATACTGGGCTAATTTGCCCTTGACCTTAAGTAACCTTCAGCCATGCAGGTGCTCCTGAATGCATTAGGTTCATGGTCCCAATCTTTACTCTGAATTCTATCTTGGGGCTGAAAATGTGGTGTTTTGAGCACTGACTCTAAACTACAGGTGAAAACCCATCTTTAGCAAGTTTGCATTTCCAGAGCAGGTGACTGAAGCAGGTTCTTAGTGCACCAGCGTCAATCCCAAGGGGAGAGGCAAGCACTCTGGTAACACTGTGCACTGGTATGCACCCAAATCAAGCATCAGTCTCTTGAGACAGAACACTCAGGACCCAGTGAGTGTGCACTCAAGTGGGCAGTGAGGGACAAGAAAAGCTCGGACCAAAGGTGAGCCAGCGCCCCAGCCACTCAGAAAGCTGCCCAGGGTCTACCAAGAGTTGGCTACACATACTGTGCTTACGTTATAGACAAAGGACCTGAAAGTAGCTTCACTTGGTTTTTGTGCTTGGGGGCAGGAGGAATGCTGGGCAGAGTGCTGCATAACACCTAGTTCCAGGATACGAACAGAGCCAGCCTCATC
The DNA here is from genome assembly GCA_004025085.1 of Thryonomys swinderianus. Lineage (NCBI taxonomy): Eukaryota > Metazoa > Chordata > Mammalia > Rodentia > Thryonomyidae > Thryonomys > Thryonomys swinderianus. The sequence continues at coordinate 16,796 of PVIC010006936.1, forward strand.
TCAGCCTGCTGCATCCCCTCCACGTTCTTCACTTGCCCTTTGGAACTACAAGTGAGGGAGAGGAAGAGCTGGCCTCCAGGACCACATAGGGCACCACTCTGCAGCAATTAGAAAAGGACCTGTTTCTTTCTTATGAGACCTTATGGAAGCCCACTTGGGTCACCCAAATCACCAATATCCTGGTATTTTATACTGAGTCCTAAAAGAACCAACCTCTGTGAAGGTCGGTTTTCACCTGCTTGCTCTGTTCTAACTGCTGAACGATTGCAGTTTCCTCATGGGGTACTGGGGGCCTCTCTGGTCTTCACCCACCTTGACTCAAAGCATGCTTATCCCTCAGCACTGCAAACTTCAGTAGCCTACCTCTGGGAGTCTAATTTTTAAATCAAGAATCTTTCCCATGGTCTTCTGGAATTTTCCTTTATCAGTCATCATTATGCTTTCATGTGCGAAGTTACCTGATTGTCACTGCTCTAGGTCGTTAGGTGCACAAAGGCAGACCATGGAGTCTCTGCCTCACTATTATGTTTCAGTACGTGAATAGGGACCTTGTGGGCTGAATGTCCTGTGCTAAAGGTCCTGGAGATATAAAGTTAAAAGATACTTGCCATTTGAGGATCTCGGGAGGGAGGAACTTTTTTATAGACCTATTCCCAATAAAATATGACATATCCTCTCAAAAGCTATAGATAAAATTGGGAAGTAACAGGAAAGAGAAGAGTGTCCATCCTTTCTGGGGAAGGGCTGACTGAGAAAAAGTCAAGAGAAGTTATGCTGTCTGTTGCAAAGCACCCTTACTTAACTGAAGTTCTTGATCTGGAAAGAAGGCAGGTCACGAACAGTATAACCGTCATGGTATATGGGTAGATAGGGGTGAGTAAGTAGGTAGAAAGATAAACAGATCTTATCACTTTGCATCCATTGAAAAGTGCTGTAGCTTACAGCAGTGATGATAAGATGCCCGTGTACAGACTGGCAGAGGCACTGTCTTAGCAGGTGGTACCTTGGTATCTGATCTGCATGCTTACTCAGCTCCTCAAGGACTGTATGCAGTGCCAAGCCTGGGCTTCCTGGTGCAGAGCAGGGTTTCGCAAGTCACTTGGAGGCTTGTTCAATGCAGCTGACTGCCCCCCACTCAGGGTTCCAATTCAGGTCTGGGGTGCAATCAACCATCTTCATTTCTAACAGGTGGCCTGGTGCTGCTACTGGTCTGTGACCACTCTTTTGAGAATCACTGGTGCCTAGTAAGATCTCAGTTTCTGGGTGCTTCTGAGGAACACAGTGTTCTGCATAAATGACTACCCAGACAACTAAAGCTTAGCACTCCAAATGCCAAACCTTTATTTCTCTCAGTTATTTGGAGAATGATTTGTAAAGCAAATGTTCCTTTCCCTCCCTCACCAGAGGCTTCTGAATACTGTCAACCCCTTCTTGTTTACTCAGGATTGCCATAATAAGGATCCATTTTGGTTCTGTGCAGAAATGCACACATGTAGGGGATTCAAGCTATTCAACCCCATACCGCACTAGGACACCCTAAGCAGCACCAGCACCTGCCCTAATGAAGCTGATAGGCACTATCTTTGCAGTTGCTGCCTGTGAGAAGACCTGGGAGGCTTGGGGAAGGGTCTGAGGAGGATGAGCCTTGGAGGATCATGGAAGAGCATGGAATAGTGGCTACTTCCCAGCCAGCACAAAAGCATTTCAGTATTTCAATCACAGTGAATGCATACTGTGTTCATAGCTTTCTATTACTGTAACAGAATACTAGAGGCAAGCAATTGAGGATGAGAAAAGATGTGTTTTGTCTGAGATTCAGAGGCTTCAGTTCTTCAGATATGTTTTATCTGAGTTTCAGAGGCTTCAGTTCTTCATTGAATGTTCCGTGGCTGCCTGGCCGTGAGGAAGCATGGTGTGCTTGGGAGTGGAGGTAGAGCAGAGCTGGCCCCTTGAGGGCAGCCAGAAAGTAAAAGAGGAAAACATCAGAATCCCACAGTCCCTTTGAGCACACACCCTCAGTGACCTGGACCTCTCACTGGGTCCTGCCTCTTAGAATTTTCAGTCTCTCAGTAGTGGGGACCGAACCTGTAACACTGGCCTTTGGGGGACATTATAGATACAACTATGCACATACTATGCATTTATGCTATAAATATATGTTGGTCTTGTGACTACCTAGTTGAATTATTGGTCATATTTATCATCCTATCATTCTTTCTTTTTTTAAAAATCTTTATTGGTACATTGTATATACACATCATGATTACACTTAATATTGGGAATTTGTACCAGTATATGACATGACTTAATTCTCATTTTTTCCCATTCCCCTACCCATCCTATAACCCCCAACCCCCTAAATGCATAAGCTTTGTTTCCCCCCTTTTTTATTACCATCACACTTTTTCTTTTTTCCCTTTTTTTATTGAATTCTTTATTGGTACATTTTATATACAGCTCACAATCACACTCAACATTGGGGAATTTGTACCAGTATATGACATGAGTTAATTCTCATTTTTACCCCTACCCCTACCCACCCCACAACCCCCGATATATATGTGCTTTCTTTTTCTTTTCAGATCATATTTATTCTTTCCCCTCATTATTTTCCCCTACCACATTCCCTTTGAATATTTCCTATTTCATATAATCTATCAAACATTCTAGAACTCATTTACATCTACAGGTTCTCATACCAGAGAAAAAATACGGTATTTACATGTCTGTGACCTATTTATTTCACTTATTAGTGTGTCCTCAAGGTGTGTCCATTTGCATATAAATGATTCAAAATTTGTCCTTCTTTATGGCAGAGTAATACTCCATTTTATTTTAAAAAAAACACATCTTTATCCAGTTTCTAGTTGATGGGCATCTGAGTTGTTTCCAAGATTGGGCTATCACAAACTGAGCTGCTATGAACATGGGTGCACATATGTCTTTACAATATGATTCTTTTTTTTTTTTTTTTTGAGACAGGGTCTCGCTTTGTAGTTCAGGCTGGCCCTGAGCTCACTATGTAGCCCAGGCAAGCCTCGAACTCAGCAATCCTCCTATCTCTGCCTCCCGAGTGCTGGGATTACAGGCATGAGCCACCATGCCCAGCTACAATATGATTTTTTTAAGTATATTCCTAGCAGGGCAATAGTAGGGTCAAATGGGACCTCTAATCCTAGTTTTCTGAGGAATTTCCACACTGTTCTTCACAATGTTTGCACAACTCTGCAATCCCACCAACATCAGCATTTATTGATGGTTAATTTCACCATAGCAGCCATTCTTCGTGGAGTGAGATGAAATCTCAGTGTTGTTTTCATCTGCAGCTCTCAAATGACCAGTGATGTTAAGCATTTCTTCATATGCTTCATGGCTGCTTTTACTTTTGCCCCTGAGAAGTGCCTGTTCATTTCAAATGCCCCTTTTTTTTTTTTTGAGACAGGGTCTTGTTTTGTAGTTTGGGCTGGCTCTGAGCTCACTATGTAGCCTAGGCAAGCTTCAAACTCAGAAATCCTCCTGTCTCTGCCTCCCCAGTGCTGGGATTACAGGCGTGAGCCACCACACCCAGCACTGTGGTATGTGGCATTGATTGCTGGTGGGCGTGAGTCTCCATGCTCCACATCAAATGCCCATTTTTGAATTGGGTCTTTAAACTTTGGGGAAACTGATTTGTTTAAGTTCTTTATATATTCTAGATAGTAGCCCTTTGTCTGAAAAACAGCTAATAAAAATTTTTTCCCATGTCGTTGATTGTCTTTTAGCTATGCCAGTGGTTTCTTTTGCGGTACAGAAGCTTTTTAGTAGGATGAGATCCCATTTATTGATTCTACTAGTTCTCATGCTATAGGGGTTTTGTTCATAAAGTACATTTTTCTTTACCCTTACCCCTGCAACACATTTCCCTTTGAATATTTTCTATTTCACAATATCCATCATACAGTTGAGAACTCATTAACATCATCAATTTCTCATATCAGAGAACAGATACAATATTTACATATCTGTGATCTATTTATTTCACTTATGAGTATGTCCTGAAGGTACGTCCATTTGAGTATAAATGACTCAAACTTATCATTCTTTAAGGCAGAGTAATACTCCATTTAATAGGAAAAACCCGGAGTTTTTCTGTAGTTCTTCATTTCTTATCAAGCCATTAGCTCTTGTTTGTTAACTTTTATTTGTCCTTCAAGTCATTGTCAAGCACTCTGGGTTTATATAAAGATAAATGAGGTGTAGAGTGAGCTTGCTGCCCAGCTGGGAAATGATGCAGGTCCTTGGCTTTTCTGGGATTCAGTACTTCCTTGGTAAAATATAAATATATCTTACCCTTACAGTATTGTGGAGAATAAGAGAAAAAATAAGGAATGCAAAACCTTTTTAAAATGGTTAAATACCGTAAAAATAAAAGGGATTATCCTTTTTACTAAAAGCATTAAAGAGAAATGTTACTTCTCATATTTTCAACTTGGCAGAAGCTTGTATTTATCATGTTACAAATTCAGTCTGAAAAAGGGTCTGTCAGCAATATTCCTAATAAATCCTTGCTCAGGATGCAGAGAGGAGACATGTTTCCTTTAAGTGATAGATAAAAGCTTTTTTCCTCCAAAAATAACCATTCTCCTGCTTTGAGCTGTCCTTTATTTAGCAATAAATATAATTAGATTGTGAATGACAGAGATAAGTTCTTTTTGGTTCAGGAAGAGAAAAATAAAATGCAGCAGATCTGTACATGAGAGCCAGGTGTCAACCACAAGCAGGCTTCATGGCCACTGGCCCTTGGTAGGTTAGAGTCTGTGTGTCTTTCTTTGTGGATAGAATGCATGAACTGATTTCAGGGTCTTTAAAAATGGCATCCGGCTGGGCTTGGTGGCTCAAGCCTATAATCCCAGCACTTGGGAGGCAGAGGTAGGAGGATTGCTGAGTTCGAGGCTTGCCTGAACTACATAGTGAGCTCAGGGCCAGCCTGAACTACAAAGCAAGACCCTGTCTAAAAAAAAATGACATCTGTGCTGCCTTGTCCTAGGGCTGGCTCCTAGGTCAGGACCAAAGCTACTGTATAAGTTGATTTGACCCTGTTCTTTCCGTTCAGTAAGTTGGGCATAGCTGAGTCAGGTTGGGGAAAAGACTCCCTTGGAAATACAGAAGCTAGTGATTTGAATGTGTTCATGTTGAAACTTAATTCCCAATGCAGTAGTAGTATGAGATGATGCCTTAACAAGGTGGTTCTGTCTTGAGAGTGGGATATTTACCCCAATTTAGGGTGCTTAGGCTGCTTAAACACAATAACATAGACTGGGTAATAGATGATAGAAATGTATTTTTCACTATTCAGAGAATTCCAAGATCAAGATTCTGGCAGATTCTGTGTTTGGTGAGGTCCTTGTCTGCTTACAAGATGGCACTTTGATGGCATGTCTCACATGGTGGGTGGGACAGAGAAAATGGACTCTAAGTCCTCATAGTATGGAAAAGATAGAAGTAAAGGTCATGCACTTGCTCCCTGGAAAACTTTTATAAGAGTACTAACCCTATCTCGAGGATGGCACTCTTTTGACTTAATCAGCTAATGACCTTGCCTTTTAATGCTCTTACATTGGGAATGACATTTCACCATGAATGTTGAAGGCGATGTCCACAAACATACCTACCACAGTGCTCCACATTTTTCCTTCCTCCTTGTGAGGGAGAAGGACTGAGACACATTTTGGAGCCAGACAGAAAGTCCTTCCTAGACACTAAATCTTTAGGAACTTGATCTTGGATTTTAGCCTTCCATTGGCAGGAGACATAAATTTCTCTCATTAACTACCCAACCTGTGGAGTTTCAGCATAGTAGTGGGAATGGACTAAGACAATGGTTTGCACTTAAACTTCCTCATACTACCTACAGGTGCTTCATTGACAGAGATACTCTTGTTCTGCAGAGCAGTCCAACATGGCTGGTAATACTGAATACAAATATTCCTCATTTAATGACTGAGCTCCATTCCTACAACTAGGTCACTGAATGAATTTCTCTGTACATGAAGAATTGTATGTACATTATAATATTCAGGACAAAGAAATGGTCAAGGGAAACTACAATGTGATGGCTTTGCTTTTATTTGCTGTTACATGCAGCACTGTAATATATAACAGAACATAAAACTGCAGCACTGCACTGTACTGTACTATCAGTAAAAATTATAGTACTGTATAAACAAGGTGTACTGTGCAAAGAAAAAGACATTGAACTTTTATAAACATGATGTACAGAAATATGGGTTGTGGGTCTGAGCAGCATAATTTTAAGTCTGAAAGTTGTGAAACAGGTAGATTTTTAAACAAGGACTATCTGTAGCCCTGTTAAATTAGGTTGAGGAAGAATAGTAATGTACTGTGCTGGAGAAACGTAGAGAAAAAGTCTCTAAACAGAAGATTGAAGTTGTGTTGTGAATTCTGTCTTCATCTTTGCCATAAACTCACTAGGTGACTCAATAAATTTCAAGTCCTCTGAATCTAGATTTTTAAATTTTATATAAGGTGAGAGGTGGTTATCTCTGTGGGTGGTGGCAATATTCCTCCCCAAACTGGTAAGAGCATGTGACTTGGAAATATGTTTTGCAAACATACCTTAATTTTAAGGGAATGTTGCCTACTGGTTTGATTTATCTGGTCTACTTGCAGCCATGAAACTTGGGAGATTGTGGGTATTAAAAAATAGACATCTTAGGCCAGGGATTTAGCTCAGTGGTTCTGGCATCTCCCTTGCAAGCACAAGGTCTTGAGTTTGATCCCTGGTAACCACATACCACAGTGCCAGATGTGGCGGCTCATGCCTGTAATCCCAGTACTCGGGAGGCAGAGGCAGGATTACTGTGAGTTCAAGGCTTGCCTGGGCTACATAGTGAGTTTAGGGCCAGCATGAACTACAAAGTGAGACCCTGTCTTAAAAACAAACAAACAAACAAACAAAAAACCTCAGCGGAAGGGTGGGAAGAGCCAATGAAAAAGGGTAATATACAGAAAATAGATTCCTGAAAAGATATCTGTTACATAAAGATGAATCATACCTTGATAGTACAAGTTGAAGTGAGAATACACACATGCCAAACTCATCTGCCTTCATTTGGTGTCATAGTCACTTTCTCATCACTGAGGCAAAATAATCAATATCCATAACTTAAAGGAATAAAGGTTTGTATTGGCTCATGGTTCAGTCCATGGTTGACTGGTCACAAGATAGAAACAGGATGGCAGAAGAGCATGGTGGAGGGCAAGGTGTTCAATTTATGGCAGCCAGAAAACAGAGAGAAAAAGGAGGAGCCTCAATGAAGAGAAAGGAACCTTCTAGTTACACCCCCAGTGACTACCTTCAACCAAGCTGCATCTCCTGACATCATGTTAAACTGCTGAATGCACTGATGAATGAATCTCCTGATGTATAAAATAACTCCATGGTCCAATCACCTTCTGAACACATGACACTTCAGGGAGTCATTTTTGGATATAAAGCATTCTGTTCCTGGCTGCCGAACAACTCATGTCTATTTAATTATGGGCAAAATGCATTTAATTCCTGTGTAAGATTTACCAGAGTCTGAATAGTGTCAGCAATGCTGAAAAGTTCAAGTCCAAAGTCTTCTCTGAGGCAAAAGACAAACATTCAGCTGTGAGTCTGTATAAAAATAAAAAAGAAAGTCAAATACTTCTAACAGATTTTTCCATATAAAAAGGAAAGTGGGGGATACAAAGGAGTCAGACAAAAGCAAGACTGAACACCAGCATGATAAATATCAAATCATGTAGCTCTGTATCTAGGGTCTGGGAAGACTGTGGCAACATGTGGCCTCCAAAGAACCTGGGTGGCCATGCTTCTAAGGCATTGCTAGTCACAGCCCAGCTCGCTTCTCTCCTGGGAGGGAAGCTCTGCTCACTGCCTATAGTTTTCCTTAGCAGATGCCCCACATTCCTGGCATCTCCATATTTTCACTGTAGATAAAGTGAATACCTGCAAGTTGTACTCATGGCACAATCTGAATGTTGTACTGCTTGAAAATAATTAGTCTATTGTTCTTAATTGCAGTTCCCACAAAGTCTCAGGACATGGGCCAAATGTAGACAAATTTTCTGGCAGAGCATAACACACACAGCCTCCAGTCCAACTGTTCACAGAGTCTTTGTTTCCAAATGAGACCTCTTAAATCTGGCCTTTACATATTCCAGTCAGCATTCTGATCTTCTGAAGTCTGACCAGAATCTCCTTTCAATCACAGATGACCACATTCTAGGGCTTCTCTAACCAGCATTTCTAAATCTTTCCAAACTATTCCTGCAAACCAGCTGCAAAGACTTCTGAATCTCATGATCAGGTATAGTCATAGCAACAACTTCTCTTTCCTGGTACCAGTATCTATATTAGCCACCAAGACAAAATACTCAGTAACAACAGTTTAAGGGGGAGAGGTTGATTTTGGCTCATGGTTTCAGTCCATGTTCACCCGGCTGCAAGACAGAGGCAGGATGCTACAAGGGCTTGGTGCAGGAAAAAATGCTCTATAGGCTCCTATGCCATACTCTCAGTGACCTACATTCAGCTAAACCACACTTCCTAACAGCACATGGAACTACTGAACTCATCAATGGGTGAATCCACTGGTGAATGTATTGCCCCATGTACCTTCCAAACACAGGAGGCTTTGGGGGGTACATTTTAGATCTAAACCATAACACACATAGTTCCTTGAGTCATGCAGTTCTTCTCTCTTATAAGTGTCCCAGGAACTCAAACTTTCACCAGGCTGCATCTTCCTTGGCCTCAGCTCCCTCTTCACAGTATACTTCTGAGGTGCTTGCTTGGGCTCCGTTAGCCCTTAGCAGTAGTATCATCTCCCTGTGCAGTGAATAAGCCTGCCTGCACTCTGTTGTCTTCTGCCCCTTTTGACATTTTGAAAAATATTTTTAATCCTTTATAATGTGAGCTGATGTCCAAGTTTAGTATCATGACCCTATTGTTTTGCCTTTGCGGTGAGCTGAGACAGTCTTCTACTTGCAGGGTCTGGACTTGGAGAAGCTGAAGGATTGGCACATGCTCCCTCCCTTCCCTCTCCCCGCAGAATCCTCACTTGCTGCCACTCTTTGTGTCACAGCTAGCTGCTGCTCCTGTTGTCCCTGCTGCTGTCAGGTTTCACAACACCATATGGCCTCAGTCCTACGGGATACGGTTGGCAGGCCTGCATGTGGGCTAGGCTGGCTGCTGCAGGGTCGGTGTGCTTGAGGCAGTTGTTCTAATTTTATTGATGTGGATCTGGTGTCTTTCTGGATCAAAAAGGATGCTCTGACTGAAGCAAGAGCGGATCCTCTCTGCATTAGTGATAAAAATCTTAGCCCAGCATCTCCAATAAGTTGGACTTGTCCCCTCAGGTCCTGCACAATAGGAGAGAGGGTAGTGGAGACTCTATCTCCTTTGCTGTGGCCTGATCACACACACTGACTTATTCATCTGCTGACAGATATTTTATTCTGTCTCCTGTCACTGCATGTGTACCTGGTAGCTAGGTTTTAGTACAGCAAAGGACAAATTTGTAAAGTAGTATATGCATGTCTCATTGATGAGTGCTATTTATGGTTATCTACACTTAGTCATTACCTTAAACTCTTCCCTCTCTGAAAACAAATTTGGCCTCATTTTAAAAGGCTGTTTAATTAGGGAATCCTCATATATCTTGCACATTGGGGCTTCTTTTTGGGTTCTTTGATCGTAAAATTCAAAGAAACTAATTTTGCATCTACTAATTTTAATTTCCAATTATAGATGCAAAACAGTACTGTGATCCTTTTGGAATGCTGCAAAACAAGCAGCTCACATAGAAGTAAAGGGCTTTCTGCAGCTATGTGAAGAATCACGATAACATTTACAGAAATGAAGAATATCCGTGATGCTTGGTTTTAGTACCTTCAATTATAGTTTGCAAATTCATAAATTGTTTCATGGAATAATAATTTAAAATCTTTCTTCTTTATGTCTCTGTTCCGGTAAAGCTCTTTTTCTACAAACTGCAATTTCTGGAAATGACACTCCTGGCTAGACCAGCAGGCTTGCTTTTATCTCTTTCCCACCACCATGCACACCATCTACTGAGGTATTGACATGTAGTCCGCAAGTGTGGTAGTAATGTTTGTCAAGTCTGTTTACAGAAAAGGAATTTCCTTTTGGCGAGGAAAGAGATGATTCTGGATATTTTTATATCATCTTGAGGATAAGTGTGCCGAAGCATGCAAAATACAAAACAAAAAGACAAGATCCTGGACATCCAGCACCCAATATCTAAGATTTAAAATTCCAAGTACCACCGCAAATAGTCAAGCTGAAATGAAAGAGATGGTAAAATAGATAGCTCAGAAGAGCACATGGAAAAAAGTGATTTGAGAGAATGATAGTGTCTTATTTCAGGTTTTTGAGAGGATTCATTGCTGTTGAAAGGGACCAAAAGCACCAAACTGGGCCAACTCTGGTCCCTCTGTTGAAACAAAGAAGATAACGGGTGGGGGAGGAGAAAGAAAGCTAATTTACACCAGCGAAACAGAAAGGAATTACAAGGTCGTTTAAGTTTTTGCCAAAAGAGATGTTACTTTACAGGAGGCCGCATCAGGTATAGACTGACTCCGTTCAGCTAAAGAGGTAGAATTTGAGCATAATGACATTCTAAAATAAATCAAATACAGTATGCAGTCAGCATTTAGCATGGGTGTTGCTATAGTGGTTTGGTTTATATCATAAGCACCGCTAGTTTCTCCAGTCAGCCAGGAAACTTACAAGTGCAAGTCAACCTGTGCAGATATTCTTTCTGCTTTCCCCCAGAGCAAAATGTTCTACTTCCAGTCTCTGATTACTGGATTTATTTTTGTCTTCAAATCCTTGATGAATTTTACTTCCTTTATGATGCATTTCCTCATTTGTTCTACAGAATGCTTTCTTTTGAACTAAAAGTCCCATGGCATAGTTGTTTCTACATGTTTCTACATAGAAGTTATTGTCTTATAGTAACGTGTACCCATCTGTTTCTCCCATTGTATTTTAAATTATTTTAACTCAGTAACCATAGTTTACTCTTATTTATAGTCCTAATGGCCAAGAAAGTTTATGGCACATATAAATTTGCTCTAAGTAAATGGCAGCCTGTGTATGCTGGTGCACACCTGTAATCCCAGCTACTCAGGAGGCTGAAGCAGCAGAACTGCAAATTTGAGGCCACCTGGACAATGTAGCAAGATTCTGCCTCTAAATAAAATTTAAAAAGCTAGAGGCATAGCTCAATGCTGGAATGTGTCTGGGTCATTCCTAGTATCCTAAAAAGGAGAGTAAAAGTGTTATAGGTATATAAGCTACTTAGACATCTTACAGGCAGTGAGACAGGGCCGGCTCTCAAAAAGCCCACCAGAAAGGGGCCAACGTGGGGGGCAGTCAAGGAGACCTTCGCTGGTCTTAGACCAAAGGAGAAAACTACCCATCCCAAAAGCAGTGATTGGATAGGCCTCAATCTCCTTCCTGGGGCGGAGGGCCCAGACTTTGACCCACCTGTCCCAGAAAAGACTCCTGACTGAAGATCCTTGTACACTTGTTACATGACTTGATTTCTCATTGGATCCCCATTCAATCAGTATTACCTAAGCAATTGTGCTTGCAGTGTTACTGGTTGACTATAATTTTTGTCCCACTTTAAACCCACCTCATCTTGTGGCTGTTTTCCATAAAAGCCCCCTGGGAAGTGAGATGAGCAGGGTTCACCCACTTTTAGGTCCCCCTTCTGTCCCTCTTAGGCAGAAGCTTTCTTTCTCAGTACAGTTTTCCTATTTTTAACCTCCATTGTTCCTAAAATTCCTTCTTTGATTTTAGAGAACATGAACTCACGTTTCAGATATCTAGCAGGTTGGCAGCTAGGCTTGCTTCCCTGTATCAAAAGGACTGGGGTCCTTGTGCAGTAGGTCATGTTAAATCCACAGTTTTCCAGTAATAGCTATGAGCAAAGTGTAGCATAAGGGCCTGTGTTCTGCCTCACCCAGTGGGTATGGCTGGGGGACATCTTCTGCCAAATGGATAACCTCATCTGTTAAATGAGGCAGTTGTGTCTTGTTCTGCAGCTCCATCCCTTGTGTTTGGTGTCTGAAGTAAGTGATCGCCATTATTGTCACTTGGAAATTTCTCTCCACTCTGATTTAGCCTCATCCCAGGAATTCCACTTCAGGTATTTCTCTGAACTGGATTCAGCTCCCTTCTGGGCCTGCTGCTTGTTTCCAAGTTCTCCTGCTATTCCTTCCATGATTGTCTTTTGTTCCTGCTGTTGATACCCTCATCTGTCCAGTCCTGTGAACTCATCCGGCTTTTTCTGCTGTTTTCGTCACATCTCTAATGTGCTGCCTGGACTCCAGGAGTTTTAGGCTCCTTCTGTCCTAGAACATTGTTCTCTTTTTGTTCCTCCTTGAAGCAGCCCATTATAGTAATATTAGCAAAAGACAGGGTTTTACTGATGTCTTAACACTTATTAATGGTTGTTAGCCCAACATGAGTGATATGCCATACTATCTGTACATTTCAAGAAGAGCAATTTTATTTTGCTAAGACTGAGGTTTTTCTTGTAGTGCAGAGTGTGCTGGGTCCTACTGTGGCAAAAGGAGAATACACATGTGCTGCACATGGTCACTGGTCACTAGGGTAGCCTGGACTGGAGGGGAGACCTGGACGGAGGAAGGTCTAGCTCTGCCCCCTCAGATCCGTGAGTTTTCACATGTCACTTAACCTTCTCAGAGTCTTGTGCATAAAACAGGAATAAAAATCCTTATGTCTTATCTTGTTTGTCTCATCAACAAAGATATTTTATCCAGTTGTTTGAGAGGACTGGTTTAATAAATTCAATATATGTATAAATATATTCAAAATAAATTAAATATAAAAACATGCATTTATAATTAAATATGTGTGATATATATTACAGTATGCAAAGATAAAGCTCAATAAGGTCTAATTTATAAGTTATAAAAGTTGGAGATTAATAATAACTAATAATATACTGTAAGAAGTAGAGCAAAGTACTTCATTGTCTTTGTTGGTCATTGTTGTCCTGTGGGGTTGCGCTGGCGGGAGAGTGAGCAGGGACACAAGCATCAACACACCGATTATTGGTCGAGGGAAGAAATCTCTTCTTTATTGCGCATAAAGTTTTTGCTTTTATAAAGGATGGAGGGCAAAAAGGAGCAAGTCGCTAGAGGATAGGTGGGTTCATTGTGATGTGGTCTCAGGTGATTGGGCTAGCTGTGTGGTAGGGCTGTTTATGATTGGAAGCTATCCCTGTGTGTATAGCTATCAGGACATTGGTGCTGGGCAACACTTTATCACAAGGATGTATATATAGGAAAAATCATAGTATGAGATTTGATCCAAATATATGATGTATATTTAAATTTAAACATTTGATTAGAGTTAAAGACATATTGCCATTAATTCCTCTTGTTTGGAACACACTCCATCATTCTTGCTGTTTTTTTGAAGCCATTCTGGAAGTTCTCTTTTGGGTCTCTGGCTGCAGCATTGTGGCTGTTTCTTTCCTGTATGAATTCATACTCTTACTTTTCACAATCATTTTTACTTTAGGAATGAGCCAAAAGTTGCATGGTGCCATATCTGGTGAACAACTTGGATAAGGACACACTATAAAATATTTATGAATGTACCTCTGCATTCAGTGGTATTTGATAACAGTAATCACTACATTTCTGTTCATACCTTGTAAAGAAACTCCTAAAAAGAGGACTTACAGAACTGCTTCAGAAAGTAGCAGGAGTGATGGGATAAGTGTGTTTGAATATGTGTGTGTGTGAGGAGGGGAGATATATTTTGAGAAGGATTAGTGTCCGTGTGTGTCTTTTATTGTAGTGTGTGTGTGTGTGTGTGAGTGATACTGGGGATTGAACTCGGGCCCTTGTGCTTCCTAGGTAGGTGTGGTACCATTAAAGCTAAATCCCTGACCCTTGTAATAAACTTTTCATTTTGAACATTCACCATGTGTTTTGCTCATCACTTGTATACACAGGGCTCAGTACTATCTGTGCTTTCAGGTATCAACTGAATGTCTTTGGAATGTGTTCACTGTGCATAGGAGGAGAAAACAACTGTATTAGAGTCAGAGGAATCTTGGTGATTATGGAGTCTGACTTTTCCTCTCAAATTAGGGAATAGAGACAGTGACCAAATCAGAGCTGTGATTGGAATCTAACCCTCTGGACATTGTGACTATCTTATCCAAGTTTGTATTTTTAAACAGATAGATGTAAGTACTATATAATGGGCCCCAGGAGATTCCACTGGCTGTTCTTAACTCTCAGATATAGTCTGGAATGCCTTTATAAACTGGGCCCTACAGTCATCTTATGCCATTTTCCCATAAGTGGAGTGCTTCATCCATTGAATTCCCCCTTCTACAATCTGAGAACCCTGCATGCAATAGTAATTCAATTCTGCAGAGTCTTAGAACACATACTACATGGTGTTTCTTGGTGCATTAGTGGTTAATCACCTAATGGATACTTTGTTCTCAGAGAATTGCCCTTGGTTGTTCTTTTATATTTGCTCTTCCTTTTGTGTTCTCACTGGTGCACAGCTGTTATTTTTGTCTTCTCATGAGATCTTTTATCAGCTCTGAGGCACAGGCCTATGTAAAACAGGTGCTGGGTAAATAATTAACCAGGAGGCAGACATATTTCAGATTCACCAAGCCGAAGAACATGGGGCTTTTTAGGGCTAAAAGATGATAGAGACAGAGTTTCTGAGTAACTGTTGCTATAAGGAAATGAGTGCTACAATAGGATGATTTTTAAGATTTCTCATTAGATTTGCATTTTTACCACTATAAGGCTTACAGTACAGAATGTTATTCATGTTCCTCAGTTTAACTGTGATTCTTCTGGAGTTGTTGGCTGGTTTATGCACATATTAAATTGTCAAGCCCACTTCTCCACCTGCCTTTTTCCTTGACAAATGGCACCACTTTGCATCCTGTCATGGAGCCCAATGCCTTGCAGCATTTCTTGGCTGCCCTTCATCATAGCCACATCTAGTCCAAGGAGAGATCCCACTGACTGCCTGTGGAATATGCCCTCAGTAGAAGCATGTGTCATCACCCACACAAGCCACTGCATCTCTCACCTGGGGTTTGCTTTGGCTTTCTGTTAGTAAGGTTTTTGTCACTATGGCCAAGTACCTGACAAAAACAGCTTCATGGAGAAAATGTTTATTTTGGCTTGTAGTTTCTGTCCTCAGGCCTCTGGCTTAGCGTTGTAAACATCACAATAGAAGTTTGTGGCAAGGGAAGGACAGAGAGGAGGGAGCAAGGACCAGATTGAACCCCCAAGGTCAGACCCCATGACCCACCCAGACACACCCACAAATGTATTTCACCATCTCCTATGTGGCTGTCAGGCCAAATTGACAATCAGGATTAATTATCACAAACCCATTGATTTCCACCACTGTTTAACTCCTTATTTTCTACCTGTAGTCAGTTTGAACCCTTTATGATGTATTCAATAGAATGAAACCCCTGTTTGAATCTGCAAGTGGCTTGATAGATATGATCCAGAGCTTGTCCCTGGTCTGGTCCCTACGCGATCATCCCTCAGGGACTGAACTGGCTTTCTCCTCTCCAGGCTGCACCTACACCCCGGCTTTCTGGAGGAGCTCACACTAGAGTGTCTTTGCCTTGGCCTTTGTTGTTTCTCATCCCCACATTTTGGAGGCACTTGTCTTATACAGTTTGCTTCCCCATTTAAGTAAATGTCATCTTTTCAGAAAGGCCACTTGGCTGCCCCATCTGATGCTGAATTCCTTGGTCCTTCTCCTTTATCCTTTATCTTTCTCCATTGAATCCACTAAACATGCATCTGTTTGTTATGTGCTTCCTGACTAGATTGCAGGCCCTATGAGATAGGCATAGTTCACTGCCTCTCCTACAGAAAATAAATATTTGTCAAGTGAATTACAGGGATTATCTGAGATGTGTACTGTGATGATTACATTTCCTATTAAATCCAAGACTTGCTGCATACGAGGACTAAAAGGACACTGGCTATATGCAAATGGTAAAACACTAAAGCTTTTCATTCACCTCATTGTCTTTGGAATGGTTTGTGTTGTCATCCCCTCCTGCCCCACATTTATTTTAAAAAATTCGTCTGTAGATTTCATATAAGCCTTTGGGAAGATTCCAGGAAAAGTCCTGGTGCCAAAGTTGGAGAGTGAGGGCCCTGTGAGTGTCTTTCTTTTTCAGATGGCAAACACAGACAGCACACATTGATCCTAGGCAGCTTTGAGTCTTAAATATTTATCTGCTTTACAGAAATTTAAGAATCTGTATTACTTTCTCCAACTCAACTCACAATGAGTAGATTTAGAACCCTCAAGAAAAATTGGTTGTGGGGCCAGAGATTTAGCTCAGTGGTTCTGGCACCTGCCTAGCAAGCACAAGGTCCCTGGTTTGATACCCTGTAACCACATACAATAATATCGGGCATGGTGGTTCATGCCCACCAGCAATCAGTACCGCACACCACCTCAGTGCTGGGCATGGTGGCTCATGCCTGTATTCCCAGCACTCAGGAGGCAGAGGCAGGGGGACTGCTGAGTTCAAGGCTTGCCTGGGCTACATAGTGAGCTCAGGCCTAGCCTGAAGTACAAAGTGAGACCCTGTCTCCAAAAAAAAAAAAGAAAAGAAAACAAAAACAAAAATAAAACCATTAGTTGTCGAACACTGCTGTCATTATTTGTGGAACATTACTGTCATTATTTGTTTAATTTTTCTATCATAAGACTTGTAAATGACCTGGAAGAAGCACACATTATTAGTAGCTCTACTGGAATGGCAAATAAATTAACATTTGTGATTTTATACTTTGTCTTTCAATTGTTCCTTTTAGTGTTTTACTTTCTTTTATTTATGGGAGATACTTAAAGCAACTTTCCAGGTTGTAAATATTGAAATATGCACAAACTGAAGGTACAAAGCACATTTTGTGTTTCTAATCTGGTTCCCTGATACATGAAGTGAGATCCTGAGTATCTTTGCTGATTACCCTGTGCAGTTAGGGTGCTGGTTTCCAGGTTGAGTAAAGCCATTGCTGAATGCTTTGATCAGAAGTGTTAAGGTATTTGTTTCCTTTCACTGGTCTGAAAAGCCTGTCTGTTGGTGTCTCCTTTTGTCTCTGTAAACTCTTGCCTGTTTATGATGGTGTGTGTGGTTTGGTTAGTTTTCCTAATTTTAGGCTGAACCTGGCATTTCCTACCATTTTCACCTGCTAGTACAACTGAGTCTTTATCATTCATGAAACAGTGCCCTCAGTACACTGTAAACCTCTACTCAATTTTGCTTTATTTTCTCCCTTCCCTCTGATGCCTGGCCCATATATCCTGCCTTCTTGGTCTGAGCTAGATTTTGTCACTGTCTCCTTCTGTGACCTAGCTGAATTGCTTTACCATAGTTTGCTTTGTTTCTTTGACTATAAGATGAAGCATTTGTATAGGACAGTCTGTAAGTCCATTCATTTATCAGTGAAGATGTATGGAGTATCATCTTCTCAGACATCTTATGACTTTGTTAGTTGACCCATTTATTCATTAATTCACATGTCCTAATTTGTTTCTGGAGAGAGTAGTGATGAATGGAACTGACACCTAACAGCATTTCCCTGTCTACAGATAAGAATGGTTTTGCTTTGACTTCTGTTATCTTTAATTCACAGAGCTGAAGGACACTGAAACAACCCAAAAGGATTTCACCTCAACAATTTATAGTTTAGTTTTCCACTGAAGCCCCAACTTTCCCTACTTAGGCTTTCTGGCCTTGTGTTAAATGATAACTGTATAGGAGAGATTCATTGTGATGGGCTTCTCTGAGTTTTTCCTGGGCCCTTGTGTGAAAACGGAACCATGTCCTGTGATAAAGAAGATGTTCTAGGAGTAGACTAGGGAGAAAGGGGGAGAAGGATATATCTAAATTACCTATAGGGCCCTGTTATCATGTATGCATGTGTCTGTGTTGAAAAAGCTCCTTTTACATTTGTTTGGAAACATAGCTGTTCCAAAGCTTTAGGTTTGTACATCTTTGGTAGCTCCAGTTACTTGTCTACTTTAGTCTTTGTCAATGACTTTTGTCTTGTAAGGCTCCAATCAGATCATTAACTCTCTGGCTACCTTCACCTAAAACATGGAGAAATACAGATGTCCCCCAGTTGTATAGGAAGCAGATTTATTTTCCTTACTTATTTTTAGGATCATGGCTGTGGGCCTTGTAATAATATACAGACTAACAAGAGAAAATCATGCATATTTATTCAATGTAAGTTTTACATGACCTGGCATACCCAGAAATAGAGCTCAGAAGTCACAGTGAATCCATGTGATTTTTTAAGGCTAGATTTGATGAAGTGGACAGTGATGAAAAAGTGTGACTGGATAGAAGAGTATGAGGTCATGGTGATAAGCTTGGGGGAATTAGTAAGGCCTGCTCAGATTTTTTTTTTTTGTAATGGTGTCATCAGAGATAAGAACATATCTTTTCTCTGGGAATAGGGAGAGAGTACTTCCCACATGAAGGTCTCCCTACTTCAGAGAAGAAAGGCAGAATAAGGGGAGAAAAACCTCCCTCTTTCAGCTGTTTTTTTTTTTTTTTTTTGAGACAGGGTCTTGCTTTGTAGTTCAGGCTGGCTCTGAGCACACTATGTAGCCCAGGCAAGCCTCGAACTCAGCAATCCTCCTGTCTCTGCCTCCCAAGTGCGGGGATTACAGACGTAGTCACCACGCCCAGCACTGTGCTAAGTGGTATTGATTGCTGGTGGGCGTGAGTCACCACGCCCAGCATTGTATGTGGTTACTGGGGATCGAACTCAGGACCTTGCGCTTGCGAGGCAGGCGCCGGAACCACTGAGCTAACCCTCTGGCCCTGGATTTCTTTTATTCTTACTGTTTTTTGTTTTGTTTTATTTTTGAGGGGAGGATCCTTTTTTATCCCTTCACTCAATAATAAGTGGAAGGGGCAAAGGTCTGGAGCAATACATTATATGCTTTGTAAGCTTCCTTTCTGCTAGCTACATGAGCTTGGACAGGTCATTGAACTTCCAGCAGAGCCAAAAATATTTTCCTCCAAGGATCTTGTACAATTTAAATTAACGATGTGTGAATAATTTAGTATATCCATAGCAAAGATGAGTTTGCTTCCATTCTACTCCCTCACTTTAGGCTGAATCTGACACCTGAACCAGGTGGGTGGTGGAGCCCCTCCCCCACTCTTACTCTCCCAGGTTTATGTTCACTGGTCATGGAGTGGCAGCCTGAGGGAGGACATATACCATCAAAACATCCAAATTACAGGCTACCAAAAAGTCAAACTAATGCCACACACTGGGCAATCTGAGTTTTGTGTTATAGAAGAAATGCTGTGATTCAGAAAAGAAACTGCTGCTGGCAACTAACAGTAAGGTTTTAATTTTTACTGATAATTATAATGGATTTAGTGCAAGCATGAATCCTGTGAGGACTGCTGAAGAATTATATAAGATATAATCCCTTAATTTAGGAAATGTCTTTAATTGGAAATACAAGATTAATGGATAGGAAACAAAGCAAGAGAGAAATAAAATTCAGTACCATAAAGATGTGTGGCATGAATAAATGGTAAATGCAATAGGTGGTCAGGAAAGATGTTGTACAAAGATCCCTAGATCTCTATTTGTTTGCTGGCAATCCAAAATAAAGACAATCATGGCTGGAATTCTGCAAACTATTGAATAAACAACTGAGATAAGTGTATGACTTGTTCTAGAAAGAATATGAGATGTAATTCAGGGATAGGTGCACATATTGGTTGTGAATAAATGATTTTTGCAGAACTCTAGGCATTTATTTTGAATGATTCCTGCAAAAAATGGTCATGGAGACAGTGGGTTGGAAGTATCTCACAGTCTAATATCATTTTGAAAGAGGTGGAAAAGGCTGAATGGAATTCCTCTTTCTCCTTTCAGATTTACTCTTTTTGTTGTCTAATTTATTTATTTGTATTTTTTTAAAGCCATTTGAGTGCCCTTTTTAAAACTGGCCAGCAGAAGAGCATTAATGCAGACAGGAAGGTAGCCCAGCAGAATGGCGACCAGAAACAAGGAGTAAGTTCACTGGGGGGCTTTGAAGTGGTTATGTTTGGAAGAGACGAGACTTTGGAAAAGGTCTGTGCCTCTCTGAATAGCATTGTATACAGTTTTCACAAAAATGTGATGCCCTTGAAGTTATTACTTTGCAGGTGGATGCACCTTTAGATGTGATCTTGCAAACACAAGATAAAATTTTAGCAATAATTGAAATGGGCTTAATATTTAACTTGTAAAGAACTTGTAAAGCTATGTATCTAATTAATACAGTCACAGGTAGTTCTCTGTAAATATTGGTGGAACACTATGATGGGAGTGGATAGTATGTGCAGGCCCTGCCAGGGTCTTGTTCTCTTAATAAACTCAAGTTTTAAATGGTACTTTGAAATTTTAAGATTTAGCTTGCATAGTTATACACAGCTCTATATAAACTCTTTTTTCAGTTTTAAATGATTTTCCTGGGGTGTTTTCCAACTTCAAACATGGCTTACCTTTATTTCTAAAACTTTGATTCATGTTCCGAGGCTCCATGACATATTTAGGATTTTAGTCAATTTTGTAGAGGGGAAGATGACAGAAACCCAGATTCTTTAGAAATGTTATTAGAATGCACAGATCAAAATCCCTTTCACATGGAGTATTCCCTTAATGGTTCTGGCACTGTGCTGGGTGCCCAGATGTTCAGGAGTATATTCTTCTGAAGGGATCCTTTCAGAGGCCTGCTCTGTCATGTGTGTGACAAATGGCAATGATCCTTACCTGCATGGAACCGGAAGTATACAACAGGGAAAAGACAAAGCAGTGTGATTCAAATAACTGTACAGGACTCTATGTGGTGCCACAGAAATCTCTGCAGATGCATTGTGTGTTAGTGCAGACACTCTGAACTGGGTTCTGGGGCCTCAGCTCTGACAGAGGCAGCATCTGACTCAAGTTTCTTTTGCAGATATTTGAATTTCTCTCTCTCTCTCTCTCTCTCTCTCTCTCTCTCTCTCTCTCTCTCTCTCTCTCTCACACACACACACACACATCTAAAATTTGGCATCATTTGCCCCTGTATTCCACAATACCCAGAACTGATCCTCTTGTTACATCTTTCCCACCCCAATTCTTCTAGTTGCAAAATGGCAATAAGGAGCAACTATTGGAAAGTGATAAGAATAGGTGGAGAGTACAAGTTTTGATTCCTGGTTTTCAGAAAAGACAAAACACGGTCACATCAGTTTGTTTGCTGTTACTGTAATGAAGTCACTGAGTACTTTGTAAAGAAAGGGATTTATTTGGCTTATGGTTTTGGAAGCCTCCAAATATCATGGCCCTGGCTCTGGCTAGAGCTATCCTGCTGTATCATCTCATGGATGGTATGTAATGGGAGGACCACGTGCAACAGTGAGAATTCACAGCAGTGAAACTGGGAGCCAGAGAAAGACTTGGGTTCCACAAGAACTGTGTAAGTCCTTTCCTTCTAGGAGCAGGCACCCATGACCTAGTGACCTCCCAGTAGACCCTACATCTGAAAGTTCCTAAGTTTCTCATATATTAATCCTTAGGGGATCAACTAAATCCAAACCATGGATATCATCTATATCATCTCCTCTTTCTCCCCTGGCTTGTTGCTTAACTATATTGTTACTTAAACTAACAAAACACATTGAGAAAACTCACATGAAGAATTCTTAAAGATTTAATAAATACATACAGAAGCATCTTTGAAAGTACGTCTTATTGATCTCAGTAATATATTTTGGTATAAGCACTTGCATGGTAGACTAAGGAACGTTTATCTTAAAACTATTAACTGGTTTGTGATGCTTCATATGAAGATGTATTGGCATTTTTTTTTTTTTTTTTTTTGCTTTTGAGACAGGGTCTTGCTTTTGTAGTTCAGGCTGGCCCTGAGCTCACTATGGTGCCCAGGCAAGCCGCCGTGAACTCAGCAATCCTCCTGTCTCTGCCTCCCAAGTGCTGGGATTACAGGCGTGAGCCACCACGTCCGGCGTTGTAGTATGCGGTGTTGATTGTTGGTGGGCGTGTCTCCACGCTCAGCATTGTATGTGGTTACTGGGGATCGAACTCAGGACCTTGAGCTTGCGAGGCAGGTGCCAGAACCACTGAGCCAACCCTCCGGCCCCTGTATTGGCATTTTTTAAGGTGCTGTATTGACATTTTTTTTGGTAGATACAACAACTCTTCATAAAAGATTTTTAAAAGTTCCATGTCTTTAAAGTTGCAGACCTCAGTCAATATATTTGTCCTGTCTTTCCTGCTTTGCAGTTGAAATATTTTTATAATTACCAAAAGATACTTGAATATTTGTCTTAAGAAATATACATGTCTGCTGTAACTGTAAATGGTATAATATATTCCATACTATATATAGAATGAAATGTAATGAAAAATAAGAAGATGCTTCCTCCATTGATACACTTTTAAGGTGTCTAGTTTTCACAAACTTGTTGAGTGATCCTTAGACATAGGTATTATGTTTATATTTTCAGAAGAATTTCTGGATTACTTTCTCTAGATCTGTGAAGTAAGGTGTTGGGATTTCAATCGGAATTGCACTGAATCTGTATTGTAGTTGTGGCAGGATAGCCATTTTGATGATGCTGGTTCTTCCTACCCAGGAACAACGGATATCTTTCCATTTTCTGATATCCTCTTCAATCTCCTTTTTCAGAATGCTGTAGTTTTCGGAGTAGACATCTTTTCCTCCTTTGTTAGATTGATTCCTACGTATTTTGTTTTTTTGGATGCTATTGTGAAAGGGCCTAACTTCTGAATTTCTCTCTCAGTGAATCTGTTGTTTGTGTATACAAGGGCTATTGATTTTTGAGCATTGATCTTGTATCCAGCTACATTACTAAATTTGCCGATTAAGTCTGGTAGTTATTTGGTGGAGTTTTTAGGACCTTCTAGATAAAGTATCATGTCATCAACAAATAATGACAGTTTAACTTCTTCATTTCCTATCTTTATTCCTTTTATTTCTTTCTCTTGTCTAATTGTTGTGGCTAGTGTTTCCAGTACTATATTGAACAGGAGTGGTGATAGTGGACATCCTTGTCTAGTTCCTGATCTTAGGGTGAAAGGTTTCAGTTTTTGACCATTTAGAGTGATGTTGGCTGTTGGTCTTTCATAAATAGCTTTTATTAGGTTGAGATACAGTCCATCTATTCCAATTTTCTGTAGGGCTTTGATCATAAATGGGTATTGGATTTTGTCAAGTGGTTTTTCTGCATCTATTGAGATGACCATATGGTTTTTTTCCTTGAATCTGTTAATATAATGTATTATGATTATTGATTTACATATGTTGAACCATCTTTGCATCCCTGGGGTGAATCCAACTTGATCAGGGTGTATGATCTTCTTAAATGATTCTCTGTATTCTGTTTGCCAGTATCTTATTGAGGAGTTCTGCATCAATGTTCATTAGAGAGATGGGCCTGTAGTTTTTTTTTTTTTTTTTCCTATGGTTGGGTCTTTGCTTTTGGAATCAAGGTAATGGTTGCTTCCAGAAATGAATTTGGGAGTACTGTTTCCCTTTCAATTTCATTAAAGAGTTTGAGAAGTAGTTGTGTTAACTCTTCTTTAAAAGGTTTGTAGAATACAGCAGTAAAGCCATCAGGACCAGGAGTTTTCTTTGTTGATAGATTTGTTATTACATTTTCAACTCACAGGTTAATATTGGGATGTTTAACATTTTTATATCTTCTTTGTTCAACTTTGGAAGCTCATATGTGTCTAGGAATCTGTCTATTTCTTCTACATTTTCCATTGTGTTTGAGTAAAAATTTTCAAAGAATTGAGCTTTGAGTTTCACTGTATAGTTCTGTGTTATTTTCCCAAATGGCTACACCAATCCATATTTCTATGGAAATCTATGAAGGCATAGTTTCCACTTAATTATTACAAAACTATCATCCATGTTACATTGTTTCTATCTAAATGGTGTCAAATGTATTTTTGGTTTTATAGTTTGTGTATTAATGGCTCCTATTTTTTAAATTGAATTCTTTATTGGTACATTTTATATACATCTCACAATCACACATAACATTGGGGTTTTGTACCAGTATATAACACAAATTAATTTTCATTTTTACCCCATCCCTACCCACCCACACCTCCCCACCCCCTATATACATGCTCTTTTATTTTCTTTCAGAATCATATTTATTCCTTTCCCTCACTACATTCCCACATCAGATTTCCTTTGAATGGCTCCGATTAAGTAGAGCATCTTTTTCTATGTTCATGGATTGGTTGTGCTAGTGGAAGATTACTTGTTTGATGTAGATCTTTCTTTTCAAGAAGACAATTTAAACTTTACTAGTAGATCACTTGCAAGCTAAACTTAGTATCCTAGGACTCTTCCAAAGTTGTCACATATCTCTGGCTCAACTTCTAGGGGAAGAAGAGAGAGCTTGATAGCCTCATTCAACTAGATGCAGTTACTTCTCTTCATATTCTTCTGCGAATAGCTTGTTACAAGACTATGGCAGTGTTGGAACATGTCCTCAACTAGGGAGCAGGTAATAGTCCCAGGCTGTGGAATAAAAGACAAACAGTTTTGATGGATAATGAGTCCTCCCTACCATACCAGGAAAAGCAGGAAGTTACAGTCTGAAGAGGTCTAGTATGCTTTTCTTTGGAAGGAGTTCCACAACTCTGAGCAAACTGAGCCACAGAGGGAAATAGAGAGGCTGGATGTGGTGGAGGTGAAGTATTTTTCATGCTACAAATGTCTGTGCTCCTTATACGTTTTTTTGTGCTATTTCTTTCAGAAATGAAAAATCCCTTTTAGCTGGCAATTAACTTGTGTAAACCTCTCTGGCTCTGTAGGCTTTTCATGTGCCCTTAGGGATGTACAGGTGCTTTATCTGATGGTGTGAAAATGACTTTGATGAGGTGGGAGATGTCACTTGGCTCAAACAGGATGGATTTTGTCTGGTTTCCTAAGACAGTTTGCCTTCTCCTGTAGGCCAGGGGGAACTTGTGATCATCATTGAGAACTGTCCAGGGCCTGGAGTGGTGGGTCAAATGCTGGTGATGAGAGAGGTCCCTGGAAAGAGCCAGAAGGTAAGTGAGCAATGGTCAATGTTCAGAGGGCATGACTCTGGAGGAAAGGCATGGCTGTGGGGCCTACCAGCAAGGCCAAAGTTTTGGAGGGTTTGGAGCCAAAACGAAGAAAACCTAGGAACCTGTTGTCCCAGAGAAAGGGAATTGGCAATAGTTTTGAGGATCATAGTTTGCAGGCTTAGATATGTCCAAAGACAAGATTATTACAAATTTAACAATCAACTGGCTTTTGTTTGCAGAGGAGCCAAGTAGAAGACTTTGGCTTTAATGACGGGAAAGGGAGGAAGAAAGCAAAAATGGGGGACAAAAACCAAATCAATCGTTTCAAAGTTCTTATTTTGCTGACCTAGGTAGACTAGACTGTCTTTTTAAACATTTTTTCTTGACAAGTGGCTCATTTCATAGTTTATTTTATGTGGCTCATACATGACTCAGTTCTGTTTTGATCTGATCTGGGCTTAGTTAAGAGATGAGTTTGAAAAATCGACTCCATTCTGATGATGGAAAGATAGCAAACTTGATATGGAAAGTAAATAATTCAGTGCTTAATTTAAAGAGTTGGAGAAACATGTGGGACCTCTAGATGGAGAGGTCTAGTAAACTACTAGAAATGTGGGCTTGTGCTTATGAAAAAGACCCAAGACCAAGCCAGGCTTGGAAAAAGAGGCCACAGCCGCAGGCGACTGCAGAGAAAAGAGTTGATATGCAACTGTGGGGAAACTCCATGTAAGGATGACCAATGGGTCCTGTGGGGAGGAAAGGAAGAAAACATCAGTTGTACAATTTCTTGCTCTCTTCCCTTCCCTACTACATATCCAAGGATTGTTGTAAGAATAGGGGGAAGTGTGTGCTGCAGGAAGGTTTTGTAGGAAAAGGAGTAGTTATGCCTGTTTGGATGTAATAAATAGTTATCACTGATCTTGAGCAGAGCAGTTTCAGAATATAGTTCCAGGTGGCTGTGGTAGGGGATAGAGGACTGAATAGGGTTAGACCTGAGGAGAGTTCCAGACATTCTAAGAGATAAATGTGGTAGTAATTCACTGTAGAAAGTTGAGCATGCTTATGGGCCAAAGGAAGGGACTGACTAGTATTGTCTCTTAAGTGAGTGGATATTCTTTCTTGAACTGTATTTTTTAAAAGTAGACATTTGATGTATGCTGAATATACTTATATATGCACACACATGTTCATTATGTGTAATGTCAATAATAATTCTGAAATGCATAAAAGAACTTATTTAGGGTTTTAGAAATTGTAATTTGGGAGACACAAATTTGGGTAAAAGTAGCAGTGTGTTCCAAAGAAAGAACAAAGGGCTTGGGTTAAAAAAGGAAAATCCTACAGTGTTTGATGTGGGTAACTATTCAACCTCATGACTTCAGCATTGATTGATCACTTTGCATCTCCCCTGCAGACTGCAGGTAGCTCTGGGTTGGCCTTGGTGTGGTCAGCCAGATGGTCTCTAGTTCCACATTGAAATACTATCTCCATACCCAAAGTTGTTCTATGCTAGGTGGAATTCTTTATGATTTTACAGTATACATTCTGTCTCCTGGTTATTTTGATGATTTAAGCTTTGAATGGCTTAGAAAATCTCAACACTGTTATTTATATATGCTTCCTCTAGATAGATATTAATTGATGAACTAATGTTGACTTTTACTGTGAAAAAATTGCATGTAATTACAGTAGAATACAAATTGATTCTCCCCCCTCTAGAAAATAACCTGAGGTTACCTGTGACCTAATTTTAGTACTAGCTCAATTTCTTCTAATAATTTTGCTTTAATATGAAGTAATTCTTAGTGTAACATGAGCTTATATTAGATTTTAAAGTTCACCTCTTAACAGTGCAGTAAACTATGTTTTTGTTTGCTGAGCTATGAATCATACATCTTAAATTTGCTCTTCTAAAGTGTAAAATTCAGGAGGTTTTAGCATATTCACAAAGTCATGTGACCTTCACTGCTATCTAACTCATCACTTCTGAAAGGAAACCTGGGCTCGTTAGTTACTACTTCCAGTCCTTGCTCTCTTGGTTCCTGGTGATGACTAACCAACTTCCTGTCCTATGGATTTGCCTATAGGCTCATGCAATATGCAATCCTTTGTGCCTGGCTTCATGCTGTTTTCAAGGATCTGTAGGCGATGTTGGAGTCTGGCTAAGCAGGGTGCGCCATACCATAGTCCAGTAGCTCACTATAGGATGACTCTAGGACGTTGCACACAATGCCGGTGGTGTGCGTTGAGTACCAAGTGGCTAGCTCGGGTCGCCTGAACATCACCCCCATGTCCTGACTCTCCAAGGCCTCAGCCAATACATGGGTTACATGTAAGGGTTTTTCCTATGTCCGCCTCCAACTACCTGTATATGAACTACGCCCCTGCTCAATAAAGATGAGAAGTGATTCTCTGAAATCATCCCTGGAGTCTGTTTCCTGTCTCCTCGCCTCACCCTCTCAGTCTGGGTCCAGAAACCAGCTACAACGGGGATCATTCATATTGTAGCTTTATTTATGGCAGAAAAGTATTTCATTGTATGGATATCCTACTTTTGTTTAGCTGTGTACCCAGTGATGGGCACAGTTTCTTTTTTTAATATGTTCACGGTGTTGGGAATAGAATTCAGGAGCTCATGCAAGCCGGGCAAGTGATGAGTTATATCTCCAGTCTGGCGAGAGACTTTTCAGTGTTTTCATTTTGAAGATCTGGGGTTTGGTTTATGTCTGAAGAACCCAGAGGGAGTCCACACAAGGGCCGGACTCTGGGCCTGGCTCACACAGCCAGAAGACAGGTCTTGTGTTTCATTAGTAGTGCATCCCTTGGAAACAGACTGTTTCTGGTAACTCAGGGATATACAGCTTGTTAGTTGAGTGTCATTTAATGGGGACATTTAGATTTGCATAAACACAAGGTGGGCTTTTTCTCCAGGTATCAGTTGTGACCACATTACTTTGCTGTCTTTTGTGGCTCCTAGCAAAGTCCCAGGAGTTTGGGGACCCAAGAGCATAGTAGCAGTGAACTGGGCTGCTGGGAACCAACGTGCTGTCTCCTGAATGGCAGGAAGTAGCTTGGTTTACTCATTTGCTTCCTATCAACCTTCTCTGCAGACGATGTGGCCTGGTTTGCACTTCTCAAAATACAGTGTTCCCAGAAAGTCCCCACAGTATGTGTCATTAAGAGGACTTCTGGGTATTTATAAGTTCTTAAGTGGTAGATATTCTTCTGTGGCATTTTGTTTTGATGTACCCAATTCATTTCCATGAATATAGCATTTATGGCAGGGGCAGTTTAGGACCAAGGCTTTTGAGCATTCACGTTGTGATAGCCAAACATGGGGTCTTCTTGGCTCTGGGTGGAATTAAGTTAGCTTTAGGGATAGTCCTTATGCACCTTTTCACAGTTTGGGGGATGGAACATTATGGCAAAGTAGCCACAGGAACTTTTTCATACCCTGTAAGATTTTTTCATCGGATCTGTGCCCCAGTTTCATGGTGGGGTACTTTGAATTCTTGGATTTTCATTGTCTAGAGCCTGGTAAACATTTATTACAATTTGAACATGAAAATAATGGAAGCCTTTTGAATTCTAACAGTTTCTGAGGATTACAAATATTTCATTCTACAGTCAGTTGAGATTGTTCAGTGTCTACAGGGAGACAAAACCAGTGAAATTTGTTTTATTTTTGTCAGAATAATCTTCAGAGGGTCTTCTTTCCCTTTCACCCAGCTTTGAGTTCTGTGTATCATTTCTCTGGCATAAGTGTCACCAGAATTGATAGTTTAGATTACTCTTTGTTTTTTTGTTGGGTTGGACTTTCTGTTCCTTTTTAGCTTTATTTGTACAGTTATTGAATTCTATGGTTTTCCCCCTACTGGAACATACCCTTATTGTATTATACATATTGATTTGTGTCTGTGCTCTTAACTTTTAAGAGGTCTGCATTAAGAAGATACAATATAGACTATTAATTTTAGCAACAGCCATTGAACAAGTACTTACTTATTCCTCCCCTAGTTTTACCCTAAAATATACAATAAAATGAATTCATGAAATATTTTGCATCATTAAAAACAGCAACTTCTTTGTGTGTGTGTGTGTGTGTGTGTGTGTGTGTGAAATGACTAAATCTAACCTATTGTGGTGACTTTTTATTTTGTTGTGGCCATAAAACTTGATGTGAGCAGCAGAAATTTCAAATTAGCCTGAAGTTAAGTTGTGATAACTTTATGTGGAATTTGTGCCCCAAATCTGTGACCAGATCAGGAAAGGAACTTAGCAAATGGATAGATTCAGGACTGTGTTTGAATTATATGGACCCTGCTGCTAATAGCTATTACCTTTAATGAAAACTCATGTGTTTACATATTTTGTCCCTTCCTGCTCCAGTAATCTATACTTGCTAAGAAATATGATGGCTTTTTAACAGACCAAAGCCACTAAAATCAGCTGTCAGCACCTCTGAAATTGAGGTGCATTCAGGAAATTGGTGTGTATAAAATCAATATGACTGTTTTAAAATAAAGCATTTTGCCTAGTATTGCTGAAATCGTATTTAGCATCTTTGAAATATTCTTGGTGGTAGAAACTTTAGCATCAAACAGGATTAGAAAGACATTTTATTAAAGCCAGTATTATGAGTAGATTTTAAAGAAAAATCGTTAAGGGAAATTCTGTTTCACTTCAAGTATTGCCTCCACCAAATGGTAGGGAGAGAGGACAAGAAAGTGTGAATTCTGTTTTATGGAAAAAGTGAGAACAAGCAAGGCACATTTTAAAGAAGGTGCTAGCCTGGAATCTTTGTGTTTCCCAATGGGATTCATCTCCACAGGGTAGTCTTCAGTGTAGACACAGAATACTACCTGATGAAAGTAAGCTGCCATAATTTATTAAGCCAATGCTAAGAATCACACTTTGTTTGAAGTAAGAATTAATAGAAAAGAAACTAGGCCTTTCATTTTATTCTTATTCTAATTATAAAATGTGCCATTTTAAAAACTATGAGAACAGAAACAGGAATAAAGAAGGAATAAATCATTGGTGTTCAGAAATATGCTAAAAGAAGATGACTACTGTTAACATTTTTTATACGCTCTCTGAAAAAGAAGCTGAGTTTTTAATTTCCATTTTCAATAGAGTGTTCTGTTACTGTTTAGAAATAGTGCTATTTAAAAAATCTTCAATCAGTGATTGTCTTTGGAGAATTCTCTGGTCTTCAGTTGACTTTTACCTAGGACCTTTCAACTCAGAAGGCAGACCGCAGGTGAGGGTAGGGCTGGATAGAGACAGATAAATTAGGAAATCCAGTGAATTTTAAGGCAACAGCTTGCCTATGAAAAACTATATTCTTTCATTTTCAAAAGGACTTTTAAGTGTATTATCAGTCTTCCTGATGCTTTCTGTAGGATTTTACTTTCTATAAGTAATCAAAACAGTAAGAAAAGAAAATATGATCTATTTCCAGCTTGGAACCAAATTTTCTAGCAAATTCAGCCTGTTGTATGCCAGTTTTATTTTTATATTGCTAATTTTTTTTTTTTTGAGACAGGGTCTCACTTCGTAGTTCAGGCTGGCCGTGAGCTCACTATATAGCCCCAAGCAAGAGTCAAATTCACAGGAATCCTCCTGCCTCTGCCTCTGCCTCCCAAGTGCTGAGATTACAGTGTGAGCCACCATGCCTGACATTGCGGTATGTGGATCGAACTCGGGACCTTGTGCTTGCAGGGCAGACACTGGAACCACTGTACTAAATACCTGAGCCTTTTTTTTTTAAACACTTTGACTCTAGTCTTTCTTGTGTAAGAATTTTGATTTCACATTTCAATATGGCATTGACTATTACAACTGTAAATAAGTGAAAACATAGGAGCTAGGGAAATAGTGATACAGGGAGCAAGGTCTAGCTCCCAACCTGATTGTGAGTTCATGTTCTCTAAAACTGAAGAATGAATTTTAGGAATGAAAGACAGAGGTTAGAGTTGGAAAATTTTATTGAGAAAGAAAGCTTCTGCCTAAGAGAGGCAGAAAGGGGAACCCAGAAAGGTGGGTAACCCACCCACCTCACTTTTCAGAGGGCTTTTATGGAGCAAAGCCACAAGATGAGGTGTGTTTAAGGTGGAACAGAATTATAGCCAACTAGTAACATTGCAAATACAGTCACATAGGTGATTTAGTACAATGAGAAATCACAAAATGGACAAAACCATGATCAACCAATAAGATTACAACAAGTAAAATTGTTTAGGCAATATTGACTAGATGAGGATTCAAATGAGAAGTCACCCAGCAAGCTATAGGGTCTTTAGTCAGGTGGGTCAGGGTCTTAACCTTCCAAAATCAATCGTCTTAGTGGGTGGGGCTGTTTTCTCCTTTGGTAATGTTGACTTTCAGTGAAGGTCTCCTTGGCTGTCCTCCATATTGGTTTTTCAAGGGCTGGCCCTAAGCTGTCTAGCTACCACATGTCTAACTAGCTTTTCTACCTGTAATAATAGGAGTGTGGAAGAGTGAGGAAAAATCAGAGGTCAAAGAGGGAATACATTTGGCTGAAAGCCTTTGGACAGCCAATGTCAAAATGGTGCATGATCCATCATGAGAATTCGTGTCCATTAGGGGAAAAAGTCTGCTCCAAGAGGCAGTTATTTCTGATACTGAATCCAAAATTGGATTTCTCCTTTAGCAATGCAAAGTGATGCTGTGGGTGGATATGGAAGCCCTTGGCCATAATCATAGCACTCTGGGAGTGCTGAGGCACAGAGAGGATTACAAATTTGGGCTCAGGTTGGGCAGTTTAGCAACTTAGTAAGACACCATCTTAAAATTAAAACAATAAAAATAAAAAAGGCTATGGCTGTAGTTTTCACAAAGACCTTGGGTTCAATCTCCAGTATCAGAAAAAAAAATCTGTGACAAGAAACCATACCCCCCCCCCCGCCAAATCCTTGAAGAGAATGAGAGGATGTAATGGTGGGTGTTCTGGGGGTGAGCAGGGCAGTCACTGGTCCAGTGCTGGAGGGTGGAGAAGGGGTGACTCCAGCCAGAGTGCAAACATCTCAACACTGGGGCTATTGGAACTGCTTTGGTCGGGGGGTACTGGAGGGCTCCTAAAAACAAAGTGGCCTGACATCTTCCCAAGAAGCAGTGAGCCTTCAGGATGGGTAAACTGAACACAGAGCTTTGCTCTTTCCCATGTTGACATCTCCATATGTCATCGTGTGGGCTCTATGTGCTCTCAGACCATTTCTTTTTTTAAACAAGAAGGAGATTTCATTATTTTGCCATCATGCAAAAGGGTAGCTAGCACTTGTCGCCTCTGTATGCCTTGCTAGTTGGCAGGCTTTGAAAATGTTGCATGGTTCTAAGTTTCTTCTGGCTGGTTTTAAGCTTTCACCAGACATGTCTTCCATATATGGTCTTGTTAAACATACTGTACTGAGCTTGGGCACTTATGCATGTTTTCTGTATAAATGTCAACCAAAAGCTGACATATCTGAGATATGCTTATAGGTTACTGTTTGTTGAAATCTAGGGGCTATTTTAGGAGAGAAGGTTAAGGGTGAGAAGTTGGTGAGGTGCACCTGTCACTGGCTCTCCCCTTGCTCCATGATGCAGGCTGTTGCCTGGATGGGAATAACCTGGCTTTGCACAGAGATGCAGTTAAAGAGAAGAGCTCCTGAGAGATGCTGGAGAAGCCCAGGCCCCTCTGGTGGTCTTGACAACACGCTTTTTGGCCCAGGAATGAATCTTCCAGGTACTGGAAGATTAATCAGCCCAAAGAGGATTGCCATCTGTTTATAAATTGCATTACGGTTTGCGAACATACAGCACTGAGCATGTTTTTCCCTTTGCTAATCTGGTGAAAGGTTTTGTTTCATGTTTCTGAATTGTAGAGAGTGGTGGTTACTAGAGGCTAGGAAGATTAAGGGGAAAGGGAGCCACTGACTTAAGAGTTTCGAACTATATTGTGACTCTGAAAATAACAGCACATTGGTTAAAAACAAAAAGTGAGAACATATTTATTTTTAAGACATATAACAAAATGTTAATAATTATCTTCTACTGTTAAGTTGACAGGAGAAATAAGTTGTGGAGCTCTATAGTGCAGTATGGTGACTATAGATTACTACAGATCATTATATATTTTATAAAGGTCCAGAGGGGGGAACTTGGAGTTTCCAAACACAAAGATATGATCGAGGTTTAAGGAGACAGTAATGCTAACTCCCTGATAAGTGCACTCTGTGTACATATACCAGATTATCACACAGTACTGTATAAATATATGCCAATTTAAATTAAATTAAAATTTAAAAATTGCTCCTTTTGACCCAATATAGCTCTATCTCCATTCTAAGTGTCTTGTGTTTCATGCCAGGTGAATTAGAACAGGACAGTTACAAGGCATAACATAACTCTCCTGGATTATCAGAGGATCAGCCCTGAGCTCCCTTAATACTTAGCAACCTGTGGACACATCTGCTGTCTGGTCTTCATGTCCCGGTGTGCAGGACTGAGCACCATGCCTCTCATCTGCGGCTGGAGAAGATGTTGCTCTATAGGTAACGGATGCCAAATGTGGATCTTTCTAACATACAGGTGTAGCCTCCCCAAGACCTGATGGAAGGATGGTGGGAACAGCAGCAATTAGGGGACAGATGGTACCAGGGGCAAATCATTCTCCAATCCTAAGGCTTCAGATATAGATTATAGATCATATAGCTTCAAGTGAAGCAAAAACAACCCAGATGACTATTCAGGGAATTCTTTTTCTGTTTGTAAATGTTAACCAGAGTTATTTAAAATATGTTGAATCCCTTGAAATAGCTTTTGACATTAAAATTATTTAGATAAAGATTCAAATGAATTAATCAGTGCATGGAAAGCAAGTCAGCAGTTATGAGAAGTGGATCAATACTGTTCTGTGGTCTTGGAATCGGGTGTTGCTTTGGTGGTCACTGAAAGAAAGAATATTGATCAAGACTCTGAGCTCCTGATTGGGAATATGATGTTTTGATTATATTATGCTACCTTTTCTTAGGAAAGGTCTGTGGCTCAGCGGTACAGCTCCCATCTGGCCTTGGGTTGGTGTTAGGCCCTAGGACTGAACCCCAGCACTGCCAGAAAAAGTTGCTTTCACTTCTGCTAAGTCTGTTTTATATCTTTTTTATTTCAGTCCAAATATCATGCCAGGTTATCATTAGATATTTAATTTGCTCTCACAGCTTGGTGAGAGGTGCTGGTGGTGCAATGCCTGCTAAAATAGGAAAACCCAAAGAACATGGATTGAATTCTGAATTTCTTGCCGTCTTTTAAGTGGTAAAAGTTATGAGTGGTGAAAACTATAGTTAGGAGAAGAATCTAAACCATTGTTTTTCAGAATAGATGGCTTTTGGCAGTTAAATATATTTACCTTTACCTCGCAGTTGGAACAACAGTGTCTGGAATTTAAGCACAGAACTGACTGGGATTCACACCAAATCCATGTAATAACAGCCCCATGTGGGGATGACCATGAGCCTGTTCATGAGCCACTTGCAGAGATTTCCTTTTAAACTGATCTCCTCACGTCTTATGAATTCATGCACTGCACTTTGCACTGAAGTTTTGTACTCAAGTTTTCTAACTAGATATTAATTATGGTTCTTTCAGACATAAGAACTCTTCATCTATAGTACCCACTAAACACTAACCTGACATTCACTTCCCTGGCTGGATAGCTACCATTTGTTCTTCTTTCTCTCTGTATGGCTTGACTGCTCTATGTGCCTCATCTAAGTGGAAATGTATCACATGGGGTTTTTGTTTTTTGTTTTTATTTTTGTTTTTCTGCAGCACCAGGGATTGAACTTAGTCCCTTATGCTTGCAAGGTAAGCACAGCACCACTTGAGCTAAATCCATGGCCCACTGGATTGACTGGCTGATATCTCTTGGCAGAAAGTCCTCAAGTTCCTCTCTGCTATAGTATGTGTCAGAATTTGTTTCCTTTTTGAAGCTGAATGGTATTCCATTGCCTGCATATGCCACACTGCTTTCCCAGTTATCCATGTGGAAGGTGAATCAATTGCTTTTGTCTTTGAGATATTATGAGTATTGCTGAATTAACCTGCTTTTCAGTTCCATGGGTATATATGATGCCTGACATGGAATTGCTAGATCATGTGATAATTCCATTTTTAATTTTTGAAGAACTACAGTAGTATTTTCCACAAAAATTGTACAATTTTCTATTCCTGACAATAGTTGACCAAATTTTCTACCTTCTTGCCAATGCTTTTCATTTCTCTCTCTCTCTCTCTCTCTCTCTCTCTCTCTCTCTCTTGCTCTTTCTCTTTCTCTCTCTCTCTCTCTCTTTTTGTTTGTTTGTAGTAGCCATCCTAATGAATGTGAGATGAATCTTCTGGTCCTCCCTCTTTTCTTCCTTTCTTTTCCCTCCCCCTCCCCCTCCCCCTCCCCCTCCCTCTCTCCTTCTCTCTCTCTCTCTCTCTCT